>NDGN011553872.1:0-11268 GCA_002564285.1 Tympanoctomys barrerae | reverse complement strand
CCCGCCCCCTGGTGGGCTGAGCTGGCCACACACACAAAATAAATAAATAAATATTAAAAAAAAAAGAATTATTAAATGTCTACATTTAACTAGCAGATTCATAAGAAAAGCTTAATTGGCATTACATGAAGCAAGAGGTGGCATCCCTTTTAGGCAGAAACATTCGAAGTGGATGGAGGTGGAGTTCAAAGGAAATTTTCCATTTCATTCACAAATTTTGTAACTTGTACCATCTATTCTCTGAAAATTGATGGTTGTCCTAAAAATTGATCTCTTCTTGTTGTGTTGCCTCTTTCATTTTCAATGATAACAGTTTTCCAAAGCCTTAAACCATGTCATGAAACTCTCAGATTAAAACAAACTGCTACATGATGCTTACTGTCACATAATTCTGCAATGTGAGTAACAGAGGAAACGTGTCAGCAATCACACAGGCAAGCAACTCTGAGTACATTTATGAATAATAGGCTAAAGTTACAATAAAGGGTCACTATTACTGAACATTTTTCTCATAATAACAGACAAAACTGAAAATGTGAAAGCATCTTAAAATATTTTATATGTCTATTTGACTCATCAAAATAAAACATTGTAATTATTTAATTCTAATAAAAATACTGTAAATATCACTGATTCAATATCTAAGGTATCCTCTACACAATTGTGAATTTAAAATGGAAGTTGTGCTTATAAAATGATTTCTAACAATTATCTTAAGACTATCTAAAACATCAAAAGAATTAAATGCTTTTGTAAAGGTGCCATGACCCAGCTGAATTTTTAAATTTCCATAATATTTTATATCACTCAAGTGTCCCCACAGTGACTCCCTTTGAGTGAGTGCACGGCCTTCTACTGAGCTCCACCCCCAGCTCATTCTTTGTTCTTTTTGTTTAGAGATGAGCTAGTCTCACTAAGCTCAGCAAGCTGGGCTAAAACTTAGGAGACTCCTGTCTGGGCCACCCAGAGTATAAGAACTATAGATGTCCTAACTTAAGTATGTCAACTCACAAATTTTGATTTTCATCTTTAAGAATTGATTAACCTACACTTCCATCAGTACTTAAAGGAAAAAACCTCTGAAATAAACCTGAAATTTAAATACAGAAAATTTTAAAAGAAATAAAAATGGAGGCCGGGGAGTTGGCTCAGTCAAATAAGCACTTCCCTGGCAAGTGCAAGGGCCTAAGTTCAATCACCAATTCCACACACACACAAAAAGAAAAGAAACAAACAAACAAACAAAAATAGGAGATTTTCTTTTTTAATAATCTTGGAATAAGGATGGGTTTACTATGTACAATATAAAAACCATTAGCCATTTGGGAAACCAGCTGCCTCCCAAGGCCAGTGTGAGAGGAGAGGCCCTGCTCCCACACCCCCTGCCAATACCAATCTCATCCTCATGCCACATGCCTTTCAAAAAATGACAGGAACTCAGCCCAGCCCCAACACCACCAGCCACCTTCTCTGCCCTGTATGAAAGAGGAGGAAGAGTAGCCAAGCTACCAAATCCTTGCTGCTTTTCCACCATGGTTCTATTGAGCATAAGACAACAGAAGCGACAACCAAAAGCTGACTTGATTGAGGACAAGACCAACATCTAGGTGAGAGTTTCACTTCAGGACTGAAGGGTTACCTACTGCAGACTGGGTGAGAGACATTCTTGAGAAACAAGTTTGGAAACGGTAAGAGTTAGAAATCACTTGAGTTGCACTAAAGAACTCAAGCTAGAACTAGGAATAGTAAGGGCCCTACATTCTGTGGCAGGAGGCCAGGTTTGGTGGGTGTAACCATAGGGAGTTGAGCTGAAAGAGACAGCAACAAGTCCAGTGGTCCACTTCAGCTTTTGCACTACTGCCTACACCCAGCAGCAAGCAGTGCTCTAATGTACTACTAGTCATTGCCTGTGTTGCCTAAGAGCCCACAGTAAAATCACTGATCTCTCTGTTCTGCTTAAGGGTGGTTTGTGATTGGCTCTAAGGGTTTTCATTATCCAGTTTATACTTGATCCTATTATTGCTGATCTTATCTCCATAACCATGGTAACCTATATGGTTCTGTCAACTGATTCCTCTGTATACCATTATCTGGATTTCCTGGGGGTCATAAACAACTCTGTGACTCATTCCTGAAGAAATGGGTACTAAGCCAAAGAAGCCACAAATGCTAGCACAGAAAATAAGCAAATAAACAACAACAAAAGAAAACAAGGGGGAAAATGCCTACTACTGTCCAAAACCTACTGACTCAAAGCAAATCCAGGGGGTACTGGGGCAAACAAAATCATAAGCCACACAGCAAAAATGTCTGTAATGGCAAAAAAAAAAAAAAACCTAACAAAATAGTTCTATCATATAAATAGAAAACTCAAAGAAGATATAATTAAACAATAATGACCCAAATGATCAGTGAGTCTTAGATAAGAATAAAATGTAGAGCTTAAAAAAAAAAAGATACAAAATGCAAACACCTAGCACAGAAAAGAATGAGAGTCCATAAAAAGTTCCAAACAGAAATCTAGGAGTCTGCAAATATGGTTAAAAATATGTTTAGCAAAAGCAGCCAAAGTGAGGACAGTGTCATATACAGAGCATTAGGCTGTGGTTAGTGATCAATTAATGAAAAATACCTTAAAAACAACAAGTGAGGACTTGGGAGGTAGCTCTGTGGTCTAAAACCTGCCTGGCAAGCTGAAGGACCTAAGTTCAGTCCCTGGTACCACATGCCATGCTGGCCCTGGAACCCCAGGTGCACCATGCCAGCCCTGAAACTGAGTGTGGTGGCACATGCCTGTAATCCCAGCACTGGGGAGGCTGAGACAGAAAGATTATTATGAATCTTAACTTCATAGTGAGACCCTATACCCAACAAATAAATAAATTACAAAAACAAGTGAACATGAAATACAGATCCCATAGCTTGTCTCAGTTACTCTTCTCTAGTTTCTGAGACAAGTACCCAACGCTCAAAATGTAGCAAGAAAAGCTTTATTTAATTCACAGTTACTGGAGGTTTCAGTCCATATTCAGCTGGCTCCAGGGCAGACCGCACATGGCAGAGGGCAGCATTCACGGCGGCAGAAGTGAGCAGACAGAAAAAAGGAGCGGCAGCAGCAACAACAGTGGCAACAGAGAACAACAGGTCTTTCTCTCTTATGCTACATTCAGGCTATTCACCCCAGGCTGGGTATAGCACTCACACCCATAATCCCAGCAGTACTCACACCCTTAATCCCAGCCTTGGATCATGAATTAATCACAAACTGTAGAACTGCACCTCAATGACTGCATGAGGCTTTGGGGGGACAAATACACACAAACCATAGCAGCTGTTAAATTACTCAAAAAAGATTAATATGACTGACTGGAATTAATGGAAAATCCAAAGAAAACACAAAAGTAATAGAAAACTTTGTAGATATGGAAAAAGAATTTGACACACACACTTAAGTGTAGCATATAGAACTACAAATAGGCATGACCAGAAAGAAAAAACACTCCAGGCCATGTAACAAAGTACCAGAAATGCAACACAAAGCAGAATCTTATAAACTGCTAGGAAAAAACCTAACTCATCTATAAATGAAAACCCATCAGAATTACAACATACTTCTAAACACAAATCTTAAAGAAAACAATGTCCAAACTAGACTTATTATCATTTACCTTCCAAGATTGATGGGGAAATAAGATATTTATTAGAAAGAGCACTTTAAATAATTCATGGCCACCAAACCAAAACTCCAAAAATTTAACAAGGACATCCTAGAAAGAAAAATAAAGTTAAATGCCAAAAGATCCAATACAGTGAATCCATCTTACAGCTAGCAACTAAAAAAACAAAGAAAAGGCAAAACAGCAACAAGTTCTAGTACAATGACAGGACTAAATTACAGCTATTAATATGAATGGACTCAATTAGCTAATCAAAACATACAAAGCAGAAGAATGGATCAAGAAACAAAACTGAACTGCATACTTTATACAAGAAACATATCTATCACAGAAAGAAATTCATAGACTAAAAATTAAAGAATGGAAAATAATTTTCCATGCAATAGGAACCCCAAAACAAGCAGGAATAGTTCTATTATTTTCAGATAAAATGGACTTTTAAGCCAAAGTTGATTAAGACATACAAAGGACATCATATCTTGGTTAACAAAACTATTCAGGTAATTAACAGTTATAAACATACATGCACCAAAGCATGGTGCACACTCAACTTATAAAATAAACAATAATGAACATAAAAGATCAGATATGGCACTGGCCAAATAGCTCAGTGAATTAAAGTGCCTGCAAACAGGTGCAGGAGCCAGGGGTTTGATCCCCGGGCCTGCCATGCCAGCCCCACCCCCGGGGTACGCTGACAGAGCAATGGAGACTGGGCATGTTGGCGTGCACCTGTAATCCCAGCTCTTGGGAGGCTGTAAACAGGAGGATCATTGCCAGTACAATCTAGTAGTGAGACCCTGAACACCCTGCAGACCTAAAATAAAAAAATAAAAAAATAAATCAGATATGCATCAGTGCAATTATACTGAGGGATCTCAAAACCCCATTATTACAAATAGATCAACTAAACAAAAAAATCAACAAAGAATATCAGAGTTAACCCATCTTTGAACAAATGGAATAGATATCTCAGTGCTCCATCCAACAATACAATATACATTCCCTCAAGCACACTGGACTTTCTCCAAAAGAGACCACACACAGGCCAATAAAGCCAGCCTAAGTACATGCAAAAGAACTGAAATTGTACCATCCATATTATCAAATAACAACACAATTAAGCTATATATCACTGGCAAAATAAAACATAAAATTAACCAAATGCATAAAAACTAAACGAACTCTTAAAATTAGTGGGCCATAGAACAAATCTAGGAAAAAAAATGAGAAAATTCCAAGAATCAAACCATAATGCCAGTAAAATATACCAGAACTTCTGGGACATGGTGAACAAACAGTCCTAAGAGGGATGTTTATAGCTGTGATGGCCCCAACACAAAAACAGAGTAAGAGTGAGCTCAAATGAATAACCTAATGATGCACCTCAACATTCTAGAAAAAGAGTGACTGAAACCAAAAGCTTTTATTCTCTGAGTTAAGAAAGATAAATTTGAGTTATTTGTAGGAAAGTGGATGCAACTTGAGGCCATAATGTTATATGGAATAAATCAAATGTACAAGCTTAATAAGCACATGGATTTTCTTACATGACAAAAATAAAGAGCAGAAGAAAAGATGGACAATAGAAAGCATGGAGATAGATCACAAGGTGAAGATCAAGAGATGGAGGGAGGGAGACGGAAGATGGGGCTAAAGAAAACCAATTGGAACATGGTATGTACTTGTGCCAACTTCACAGAAGGAACAGGAACATTATGTAGAGAAAATTTGTACCAAAAAAGGGAGAATGGAAAAGGGACAAAGAGATGGGTGGAAGATGAGGAAGGAATGGGAAAAGGGATGAAAAAGGAATGAAGATGTGTTAATAAACGTATCAACTTTACTTTAAGAAAAGTAAACATCATATGCTATACAAATGTACCAATAAACTAAAATAAAACTTTAAAAATATATACAAGTAGAAATCAATGAAATTAAGACCAAAAGCACAATACAAAGAATCAGTGAATCAGAGTTGGTTGTTCAAAACACAAAACCTTAGTCAATCTAAGCAAAAGAAAGAGAAAGAAACAAACAAACAAACAAATCAATGCAATTAGAAGTGAAATCACAAAGGACTGTGATTGCCAAAACAAAAAAAGATTATTAACCTCTACTTCACAAACATTTATGACAATGAATTGGAGAATTAGAAAAAATCAGTAGGTTCCTAGATATATATGAAAACCACAACTAACCCAAGATTTAAGACCTCAAATAAAACAATAACACATGAAGAAACTGAAGCACTGATAAGCCTACCAACTAAGAAATCCCAGGTAAAGCTGAATTGTACAAAAACTTAAAGTATGATCTACCACTGATATTGCTCAAACCCTTTAATGAAATTCCAGGGAAGGTATAGTATCCATATCATCTTGAGAAACTATCATCACACTGATTCCAAAATTAGAGCCAGTCTATTTAATTGATTGCCAGAGATTGCCAGAGATGCTAGCAAAGTGAATGCAACAAATCATCAAACAGATCACATCATGACCAAGTAGTCTTTATCCAGGATCCAGGCATTGTTCAACATATGCAAACCAAGAAACGTAACCTATTACATAAACAGGAGCAAGGACAAAAATCACAGATACAGAAAAAGCCCTTGAAAAAATACAGACCCATTCATGATAAAAACCTGAAGAAAACTTGTATAGAAGGACCTTATCTCAATCCACTAAAAGCCATTTATGACCCATTAACTGCCAACATCATATCGAATGAAGAAAAACTGAAAGCTTTCCTTATAAATTCAGGGACAATGATATCGTTATCACCACTCCTGTTCAATACAGTACTCAAAACATTAGCCAGAGTTATCAGGCAAGAGAAAGAAAAAAAGGGATACAATTAGAGAATGAAGAAGTAAAATTGTCATTACTTATAGATGGCACAACCCTTTACATAGAAGATTGAAAAGGCCACCAAAAGGTTCTCAGACTAATCCAATTCAGCAATACCGAAGGACAAAAAATCAACACTCAAAAATCAATAGTGTTCCTGCACACCAATAATGAACTCATTGGAAAATAAATTAGGAAAACAACACCATTCCTAATACCATCAAGAAAAATTAAATACCTAGGAATTAACATAAGGAAGTGAAAAATATCTACGCCCAAAACAGGAATTAACCAAACTAAGAAAGTGAAAATTCCTATACCCAAAACTACCATGCCTCGAAAAAGAGCAATCAAAGAGGATCTCAGAAAATATAAAGATACTTCCTATTCTTAGATAGGCAAAACCAACACTAAAAAATTGTTATACTTATAAAACTGATATGCAGACTTAATGCAATCCTAATCAAAATACAAAAAGCACTTCTCACAGGACTAGAAAAAACTAAGATTTACTTGGAATCAGAAGTGACCCAGAATAGCAAAATAACCCGAGCAATAAGAGCAAGGCAGGAGCCACTGCACTCTCCGTCTTCAAGTTACAGTACATTACAGAACTATAATGATAAAAACAGTGAACTATTGGCACAAAATTACACATGTAGATCAATGGAACAGAATAAAGGATGCAGAAACAACCCCAGGCACACTCAGCTATTTCTTTTCTGTCTGTTATTTTTGGTTTTTTGACACAAGGTCTCACTAAGTAGTTCAGGTTGGCCTTGAATTCAGTATGTAGTACAGGGTGGCCTCTACCTCGTGGCAATATATCTATCTCAAACTCCCAAATGCTAGAATTTCGGGCGTGCTCCTCCATGTCTGACTACATTCAGCTATTTCATCTTAGACAAAGGGGCCAAAAATATACACTGGAGGAAAGCTAACCCTTTAATAAATGGTTCTGCGAAAACTGGCTATCCATATGCAGAAAACTGAATCTATACTCATATGTATCACCATGTCATATGTACTAAACTAAAATCAAAATGGATCAGAGGCCTAAATGCTAAAATGGAAACATTTAACCTGCTGGAAGATAAAATACATGAAACTGTTAATGATATAGACACAGTAAGAACTTTATGAAAAGAACCCCAATGGCACAGAAAATCACATGAAGAATCAACAGATAATCAGAAATATCAGAATAAAAGTTTTGATGTAGCAAGAGAAACAACCAACAAAGCAAAGAGACAACCTATAGAATGAGGGAAAACATTTTTGCCAGGTATTCCTCAGAGGACCAATAATAGAATATATAAAGAACTATAAAATATTAACCCCACCTCCCCAAATAAATAACCCAATCAGAACACGGGCAATGAAATGAACAGACATTTGTTGGAAGAACAAATATAGGTAGCAAATACATAAAAAGTGTTCAACATCGGAGAGCAGGCTTATGCAGGATGGTATGGCTATAGATGCCTATTCTGGCCATCGGAGAAATGCATATTTAAGCCACACTGAGAGTCAGTCTCACTCCAACAAGAATGGCCATCATTAAAGAAACAACAATTGCTGGAGAGGCTTCAGGGCCACAAGAAACTCTTCTACCTCTTTGGTGGGAATGTAGCCAGCACAACCATTATACAGATAAATACAGAGACCCCCAAACAACTAAAATGGGAAATTTTTATTTGACCCAACTATTTTCTCTTCTAAGCATCTTCTTGAAAGAATTAAAGGCCAGCCAAATAGCTCAGCGGATTAAAGCGCCTGAGGCGCAGGGACCAGGGGATTCATCCCCGGGCCTGCCATGCCAGCTCCACTCCCAAGGCACACTGAGATAGCAATTGAGACTGGGTGTGGTGGCACACAGCTGTAATCCCAGCTCTTGGGAAGCTGTAAACAGGTGGATCACTGTGAGTCAGATCTAGTAGTGTGACCCTGAACACCCTGGAGACCATCCCCTTTAAGAAAAAAATTAAAGATGCTGTATTATAGTGACACAGCCATACCTAAGCTTATGGCAGTACTATTCATAATAGATAAATCTTGGATATGGCTTATATATCCACCAACAGGTGAACAAAGAAAATGAGGTATTTATAAACAATAGAGCACTACACTGTCATAAAAAAGATAAGCTTCAGTCTTTTGTAGAAAAGTAAATGCACCTTGAGGTCATAATGTTAAGTAAAGTAAGGTAGATATGCAACTGTAAGTACTGCATGACTTTTCATATGAGAAACCTAAAATATAAATATAGAGCAGTACAAAAGACAGAGAGTAGGAAGCAGAGAGACACAGCCTTTGCATTGGGAAGGGGGACAAGAGGTGGAGGAAGGGAATAGCGAGAGAAGGAGAAAAAGAAGAAGAAGAACTGAGCTGTATTACATACACATACCAACTCCCCCCAAGGAACATGAGTATTTTGTTCTGCACTATAAACATGTACTACTAATATATAAAAACTAAACAAAAAGTAGAAAAAAAAAGATCTTCCTTACAAAGGGATTTTTAAGCAAAGAACTGCACAAAACAGAACTCCTAAAACTTGCATCAGCAACGTGCTGGGATACAACATCCCAGCACTCACCTCAGCTCAGAAAAACAAAAGGGAACAAGCACCCACATAGGACAATATCTTGGTAAAATCTAAGGAAATCAGGCGTGAGACTGGAACACCTGGAGAGAGCACGGAACTAAGTTACACTGACACAGGCAGGAAGGACAGTGCTACTTTACTCACACTGCTTACCTCCAACTCCAGCCAGCACAGCACAGAAAGGAAAACGAGTGCTACACGTTTCCTCAGACATCAACACCAACCCAGGTTCAAAAACCCTGGCACTGAGAAGACATAGCCCAAGGCCCCAAGCTTGCTTAGGAGACTTGGTCCCTGGCTCCGTCCTACTGCCACTGCTCCTCAGCAGCCAGAGGATCTAGTCTGGTCCTAGCAGGAGAATGACCACAGTAGCCCAAGCTCTGGCCTACTCTAAGACTACATGAGTCTCACAGACCCAGGCTTCAGGCCAGGCCATGTGATCCCAGACTTGAGGCTACCCTAAAAGCCCACAGGCTCTAGGCTAATACCTATAAACTAGAACCTCTAAACCCAACCTGGCTACTCACCAGCTCTCAGAGTAACAGGCTCCAGGCCTGCCTCTCAATCTTAGTCTCCAGATATACTCCATTACTTGGCCAGCACCAGTGGTCCTGGGCTCTGGAAGGTTCTGAGCACTAAGTTGTACCCCACAGAACCAGGCCTCAGGCTCACTCAGTCACCAGGACAGCTTGTCTGCCTAATATCCACTGACCAAGTTGAGGCACAGTAAGCACAGTCCGGTTTCTCCACTGCCACAGCCTTTAAACCCACCCTGTGCCTCATCAGCACAACTGACATCAGACACCAGGAAGGTCACTCTGTCCATCCTCTGGGTCAGCCAATCTCAGCACTCACTGTAACAGTCGAGGGCCCAGGCCCAGTGCAGAAGATGTGATGCCAGACCAGAACCTGCAGCCCCAGAGCCAAATCTGCCTCTGTGGATTCAGCCCCCAGGCCTATTCCAGCGGGCCCAGGCAACACTCTGCTCCCAGAGCCTGCCTGTTTCTTGAAGATGGAGGCTCAAAGCCCACCCTTCCCAGATCAGCCCTTGTGGATCCAGGATTCAGCCTGGAGCCTGGGGACACAAGCTTCACTGACCCAAGCAACAGGGGCAGGTCAGTGGATCCAGGACACAGACCCAATGTGCAGATCAAGGCACCACATACCTGCCCTCTCAGGCACCAGCCTGAAAGCCTGAGGAGCAAGTCCCCCTAGGAACCATGCCAGGGAGCACACCCGCAGCCACTGCACGGACTCTGGTGAATGGCATTTGCAGACAAGGCCTGTCCCCAAGGGCAGTGATGACTCCCTCCTTCTTTTAAGGCATAAACATGAATTTGGAACAAAAGTGGAGAAAATATGATAAAATGACAGAACAAAACATAATCTCCCCATAACTGATTTTTAAAAAATGAAAATACATGAACTTTCTACAAATAATTCAAGAACTTTAAAAAATCTGAAAAACAGAACTTTAAGAAAATACAGGTAACTAATTCCATGTAAGCAGAAAAATTAAGTTACCAAAATGAAAAACTTAACAAAAAGGAAAACTTTTTATAGAAATATCAATCTGATACTCTAGAGCTAAAAATACAATGGATAAAAATTTAAAATGTAATAGAATACATCATAAGCAGACTTCATTCAAAGAAAAATCTTTATAAGTCAGGTTATTTGAAATATACAATTAGGAAAAATGTAAAGAAATGAAGACAACTTATGTAATTTTAAAACTACCATCAAAGCCAAATACTCAGGACTGGGGAGAGAGCTCAGCTATCTAAGCACCTGCCTGGCAAGTGCAAGGACCTAGCTTTGATCCCTGGTTGCCACAGGTCAAGCCGGTCCCAGAACTTACTGTGCCAGCCGCCAAAACAAGGCATGGAGAAATACACCTGTAATCCCAGAGCTGGGAAGGCTGAGACAGGAGGATCACTACAAGTCCGAACTGCGTGAGACCCTGTACCAAATAAGTAAATAATTTTTTTTAAAATTATGCAATTTATAGCATCTCATAAAGGAGGAAGGACAAAGGGATAGAAACCTTCTTTAAAAATAATAGTAAAGGGGGCCTGCCCCTTAGCTCAGTTCGTTAAGTGGCTGCTTCAACAAAGCAGTCAGGCTCAGG
>NDGN011553871.1:15075-37308 GCA_002564285.1 Tympanoctomys barrerae | reverse complement strand
GGAGTACCTCTTTGACAAGCATACCCTGGGGGACAGTGACAATGAGAGCTAATGTCACCAAGAAAGCACATGCATGTTGGGGCTACCTTAACCTTTTCTATAAACTGTACCAGAAAACAAAACAAAACAAAAAAAAAAAAAACACCTCGTATATTCACTAACAAGCCTTAATGTGAGATTATCACTGATTTATTTTATAAATTCATGGACATTGGATCTGAGGACTACTTGTCATTAGATTATTAAATACACAATTCAAATATCCAAATACACCATGGAGACATGTACAGATAGATGTTTAAATGTCAAATCAAAGCACATTAGCTACTTTTGACAGTGTATCCTTCATGTATATTATGATAACGATTATAAACATTATTATTGTTGTACTGTACTATGATTTTAATGTGGATGCTGTTTCATTCATATGTATTTGTCTTTTATTGATTTTTATTGCTGTTTGAAGCCAAAATAATTGCACTATAAATGAATAAAATCATCACTTCATTTCGTGTGTGTGTGTGTGTGTGTGTGTGTGTGTTGGAAATTGAACGCAAGGCCTGTACACTTTTGTATGTTTAAATTTTATTTTACAACAAGGTCTGTGTGACTCTCTAAGCTTCCCAAGGTGCATTTGAACTTGAGATCTTCGTATCTTTGCCTCCCCAGTGCTAATAATTCAAACCACACACCACCATGCTCAAACATTCAAAGTATACAGGCTTTGCTTTACTTTTCAAGACTTGATAATGACTTAGAAAAAGATGTATACACTGAATTACAGGTTTCATATTTAAGAACTAATTGCTACAATAAGAGAGATTTTCAAACACCCATTTACTTTGCAACACAAGACTTTTTCTCTTCTTTTTTATTATCAACCCTCACATCAATCTGAGATTCAAATATTTTTCATTAAATCTACTGTATAATGAACTTCCATAAAAGGCATGACTATCCAAAATCTCCTTAAAGATTAAAAACAAGCTCAACAGAAACTGCATTGGAGCTATCAAAATATTATACATGATATTATGTCACTAACTGCTATCAAAAGCTCTGTTCATTATGTAGTTTAGATTTTTGTCACCCTTAGTCATATATGAGCTGTCACAAATTGCTTTCTTGATGATGTAATCAGAAATATACGAAAGTTTTTGGGTCTCAGTTGTCTTTTCTGCATTTACATAAAGTTGCAATCATATACTTTAAGAAAGCTTGATTCCCTCCATGCTCCACATTGTACATTGTACATCACAAATAGAAATGCTTCCTCTACACTTGGGAAGCTGAGGCCAAAGGATTACTGAAAGTTTGAGGCCAGCCTGGTCTACAAAGTGAGTTCAAAACCAGCCTGGACTGCATAGCAAAACCTTGCCTCAAATAAACAAAAAAAATGCTTTGAACACCAAGGCATTTTCATATACAGACATCAAATAAAGGCTATGATTAACAATGACACAGTGTGTTTCAGTTGGCCAATGCAACTAATAACAAAATTGAAATATGATAAATTTGTTTGTGACATTTTTGACATAGATTTATCCTTAGCCTATGATCAGAGCTGGCCAGACATTAAAGAAAGCAATATTTTGATCAAAGCAAAAGTAGAACAATTTTGAATAAGATTAAATATACAGAGAAATTTCACAGAAATCTCATGGAAATAACATAATGTACCTCAGTGTCCCCCTGTAAGCACTTCTGGCTTTTTTGGGACAGACTATAACTTTGCTTGCTGAGTAACAGAAAGGCAATTATGTTAAGTGTAGAACACATACCTTGTGAAAACTGTACTTAAATAGTCATTTAAGAGATCACTCTCAGTATTATGACAAACCCATCTCATTAGGGATTTTGTAGAAACTGAAGCCTATTGAAGAAACAGTTTGTTCACTTCTACATCATGTACTCATTCTGGGACATATGCTTATATTTCAGAATGAGCGGATGGACAGCATTTGGTATTTGGTACGTTCTCCATCTATTTCTTTTTCTTGCATAATAATAAATGTTACACACAATTTTTTCTCAAGTGAAATCAGTACTCTTGGATTTCATGTAGTTCTTATTTGGAAGATTCCTTTTCATTGCTTAGAAGCTAAATATAGACTAACACTTTTCAATTATCTGGAAATACATTGTTCATGAGGAGTTAGATGAAATTTCTGATGCTGAAACACATCTTAGACATTCCTAACCTGTGGTAAGGTTACCCCATAAGTCCTGATGTGGCCTTCCACTTTCAATCATTTTTTTCTTTAACATTTTGTACATAGTAATAGAAAAGCAAGATTGAGAACCTTTGCTGAATTTAAAAACTATGTTTAGACAGTGTATGAAGACAATGAATTTTAGACTTATTCTGCTTTTCATAATAAATTTGATCTATACTTTGTCAGAGTTATTACATTTTATTCATGTCAAATATATTTTACTTCAATTAAAAAGTATCTAGGTGCATTTGCTCTCAAAATTAGTGTTCTCACTTCATTTAGTGCTTATACCTTGGATCTCTAAAAGCAATGTTCATTCTGTTCAGATTTTCACACTGGTGAGATATCTCAGAAGAGTCTATTTTTATTAATCTGCAATTCCCCTCAAACTTCCCTGGAGAAGTTTTGCTATTGTATCAGTTTAAACCTAGCAACTCAAAACATAAGATAAAATCTAACAGAAAGAAAATAGAATTTCCTTAAAATGATAAAGTTTGAAGCACACAGTTATCCCCCTGAAAATCAGACAATTGATTTTGAACAGAGACAAGTAAGAATACATGCTCAGTGGTCGTTGATGTTGGCTGCTATAGAAAGAATCACAATCTTTAGTATTTCTCCATTGTAGTGATTATAGGGACTGTAAGATTAAATGGCTTTTAACTGTTCTTCCTAGCCTCCCCCCATAAAAGCCCACACTGAAATTATTTTTGTTACTCTAATCTTTTTATAGATTGTGACATTACCTTCAAACAAAGAATTATGGTGTTGTGAATGCAGGAGTAATGAAAGAGTACACTGGACCACGTCATTTTCTGGCAATGTCCTTGGAGTGTTAGTAGTTGTGATGAGAAGTAAGGGATCCACTAAGTATATTAGAGTTCGTACAAGAAACACAATTAACTATGTATGTATATACACTTAAGGAATGTGTGGAGGGACTAGGCACATGATAGATAGATAGATAGATAGATAGATAGATAGAGAGAGAGAGATAGATAGATAGATAGATAGATAGATAGATAGATAGATAGATAGATAGATAGCAAAGAAATGTTTTGACAAGCCTAGGTCAGCAGCTTGCAAGTGATATACCTGATATAGTTCTTGTCTGATTTCAAGTCTGGGAGCTAGGAGGCCTGGAATGTTTACTTCTAGTTCAAAGAACACAAATTCCAGAACTTGGAAAAGACAATAATCCAGTTAGAGTCCCAAGAAGGAGAGTATACATACTTTTACTTCATTTAGTACTTATACATACTTTCCTTCTTGTACCACTATGGTGGTACTCTCTGTACCCACTGAGTTAATCTGGAGGCATGTTGTCTTACATGAAGGAGGATCAGCCTTTTAGTTTGATCAGATATTTAAGTGATTAAATGAGGCCCATCCACACTACAAGAGCAATTTATTTGACTTGGTTTATTAAATTTAATTTTAATCTCATTCAGAAGCATTCTTACACATACCCACAAAAATGTTTGACAAAAATGTCTGGGCATCCCATCACCTACTCAAACTGATCCCTAAAATGAGCTACCATAGGAAATGTCAGGACAAGAGAGCCTATGGAGAAAGATAGGCCAAGTTACAAATATGAACTTAATACTATATTAAAAAGGTGCACATCGTTTACATTGAGAATCTTTATATTTTGTAAGAAATATCTATATCTTCTCATATTACAAGATGCATGACATTTTCTAAAAAGAACTATATATGTTGATCAAGATTTTTTAAAATCATGGCTTTTAAAAAATATGGAAGATGAGTATTTTTCTTGAATTATTTTTCTTTGATAAGGTATTTATATTCAAATATAAAATGTTTAGAAATCACTTCAGGTGTTATCTTTCATACTGACTCTATTTTTGATTCATGAGTTATTTAAATTATAAAACTCATTTAATTCTACTTCTTTCTTACTTTATTGCTACATGCAAGAGCAGATAACCAGCAATAAATTATTCACATCAAAAGCTATCTTATAGCTATAAATGTTAATGTAAGTGGAAAGAGTAATCTATACAAGGACAAACTTAAGTTTCTGTGCTTGCCTAGAACCCACTCATCATTATTAATCAAAACCATTTAAGTTACTATAATTTGTTAACTTGAATAATTATCAAGGGTGTTTATTCCCTGTTTTAATATTAGTGAATCCAAATACAATTTCTATCTCCACTTTTCTTTTTCTACATTGATGCTGTGATATAAATAGGGTTATCTATAATTCTCACACAATCTATAACAAATACATGGTACACGTAACACAAAATAAAGTTACCATAATTATGTATTCATGTATTTGTATGTTTTTGGTGTAGGGTCTTACTATGCGCTCTGATTCAGTGATCCTCCTTTTATCAGCCTCCCTAATACCGGGATTAGAGGTGTATGCCACCATCGCCAGTCACAGTTTTTAAAATAGAACAAATATTTAAATGACTAACAATAAATATTTATAGCTTTATGTTAAATCTTTGAATCTAGTTCTTGATTTCCCTCTACTGAGAGTCATTTTCTTTCACTAGCAAACATTCAGTAGCAAACATTCACAGGTATGAACAGACCTCATATTAGGTACATTCATAGATATGTACAAGTCACAGATGAGATTACAGAGCTCCCTTACCATATCCAGATACTATAACTATAAAAGTAAAAATAGTTCATTTATATAACTTTTGTTTGTGTATGATCTTTTTATGCTTTACATTGCACACACGTGTCAAAGTTACATGAGACTTCTTTGTTACAAGTCCCATTTACCAACAGTCTCCTGAATTCAGCAAAATAATCGAATATAGCTAGTAATCCATAATAGTAGTGTATTATCCATAGGACTGGCAATGTCAAAAGTTGTTGACTTAAGCCTTTTACAGCTCAGCATCTTAATATAGCATTATTTTTTATACTTCATTTTTATACTTTTCTGCTGGATGGTAAAGTGTCTCACTGCTATTTTTTCTCAATAAAATTAATTTTCAAAATGGAAAAAAGAAACAATCTCCTGAAACAGAGTTCATTTTAAGTCAGGGGCTTACTGTTATAGGCATTTTGGCCTAGAATGGGTGTTTCTTCCTTGTACCATGGCTCACAATCTTCAATACCAGCAAGAGATGGCAGACAAGGTTGGTAGGCTGTAATGTTAGAATCAGTTACTGCTCACAGCTAAGATAGCCAGGATTGTGTTGCTGCAATCTAATTTCAAACCAACTATATCACTTGTCTTGACTTTTAAGATTTCATCAGTCACAAATATAGGCAAAGCATTAGTGAGTAGAAGGATTGGATGTTTGGAAACAATTCAAATTATTATAAGTGTTCTGGTAAGTTACAATGTATTTTCATTAGTTGATGAACATATTGGGCAGGGATAGAGCTCAGGGACATAAGTGCCTACCTGGCAAGTGACAGATCCCAAGTTCAATCCCCAGTGCCACAAAACTAAACAAGTTAATTAAACAAATAAAAATTAAAAGGGAACTGAAGCACAGAGAAGTTAAGTTGTCCTGGGTTGCACAGCTAAAATGTAGTAGTGGGAAACTCTGGCACTAAATTACACAATCCTGTCAGCAGTGCACAGACCCTGGAGTACAGCTGAAAAATCACTAAAGTGATATATCCACAGGTTAGAGAGTGGACATATTAAAGAATGAAAGGATCTAATAAATAGAAGCCAATATTTTGGAGAAAACATATACTGATTATTTTATTAATATAGGCCAATTACATATTCTCTTAATTGGTCTCCATATTTTTTATTTTTCCTCCATTCTAAGGCACTTCTGCACTGAGTAGACAGATGATATCTCCTGCAAGTGTGGATAAATCATGCACAAGACCTTGTGATGAAGTTCCTTTGTTTTAAAATAAAATTAAACATGGGATATGACACCTAGCTGTCCACTTATATCTAGCTTCTAGATTTACATCTTCCTCCTCATCACATGTTTTTAAATGAATGTATTTGTATCAGGTTCCTTCCAGGTTTGGGGTTTATTGATGTTTTATTTTTCACTTACGTATGGAAGACTCCTCTATGTGCATCAAGTCTATAGTGAAAAATCACTTTCTTGGAAGGATCAAATCTTAATTCCTAGATAAACATGTAGCATAATAACATTTTATAATGTCACACAACCACTCACTAACAAAAACAAAGAAGTGATTTTTTAATAAAACTATTTATATGTTGCCTTAAAATAATTATTATGATCTCTATTGTCTGGTAAGCAATATATGCTAATTGTTTCCTTCATTATTTTTGTCACTTGTATAAAATGTTACTTAACCCCTTGGGAGCAATTTATATTTATTCAAATACTTTCTTCAAAACAATTTACTTCTAAGTATGAACTTTATTTTTCTAATCTTTTGATATATGTTTGCACTAAAGATTTCCTGTGTTTAGTAAGTCACATGTACCATATCAAATGGTGTTTAATTACTCAATGATTGGCATCCAGGCTTAGAGTGGTTTTTATCACAAGGCTGACTTAACTATTTACTTTTTACCAATAATATGTTAAGTTTCAGTTATATTTATTCCTGAGAGTTTATGGAACGGGGATTGTTGCAGAGGTAAGGAAATAAATTGCATTACTAATCTGCTTCCCCTGATAGCTAATCTCTCCTAAGAATTTGTTTTCTAATTTGTAAAGTTCTGAAACTCCACATCTAGAACACAGTGCTTAATATTCTTCTAAATAATTCATTATAATGTGTATCAGATATAGGAGTATCATGATACTGATTTGATTTTAATCTATGAAAAGTACATCTATGAAAACTAGAATTTAGGATAGAACTTAGACAAGAATCACTAGTATTATGGTGCAAAGTGTTGTTAAACATTGATTATACATTTTTAAAATTTCTTCCATTTTACAGTCTGTCACATTTCTGATATCACGAATTCTTGCTTTACTATCCTATTTTGGCATACTATTTTCCTATACCACAGGAGATTTTGAAGTATAAAAGTAATTTTAACTTTAAAATTTGGAATTTACTTCTTATAATATTGTTTTACAAGAATATTCAAAAATTACTTTCTCTTTATATTTTATAAAATATATAAGCTAAATGTGTCTGTATAATCATTCATGTACACAGAAAATTTCCAACAGTAAAAGTTTAGTTTCTCTAAATGTATTCTTTAAACTCACATTATAATTTTATATGAATAAAACTTAAAAAATAGTTTTATTATTCTACTAAAATCATTGAAATCATTCTTGGTTTTTAGTAAGAGGCAGAAGTATGTAAGAAGACATTACAGCCACCTATACAACAAAAGAGCCTTGAATGGCATCTAAAGTTATGATTCATAGATCCACCTCTGCCTAGGACAACAGTGATGTAAAAGGAAAGGAGGTGTCTTCCTAAGAAAGGACAGAAACATTCATTAAACACATAATGACTGCATGTAAGCTGAAAAGCTGTAGCCCAGCACATGACAAATCTAGTTGCATGCATCACATTTCTCTTACAGGTGGCCACTAAATGCCTAGCAACAGTTCACTGAAGACAAGGGCAGAAGAGTGATGAGATGAACTTTTCAAAATCTAACAGTCTTGCTATAAATACAATGCAGTAGCTCTCCAGAACCAGTGGCAGGGAAAGAGAGCTATGAAAAATCCTTGAGAAATACAATCCAAGTTTTGGTGTGTGGTAGGAACTCTGTGAAAGACTCTCCTAAGGCACTCCCATTTTCACCTAACCCAGGATAAGAGCTGCCTTCATACCCAAAGAACTCTCCCAGCTGCAGTAGGCTTGGGGCACGACCCAACACACCCAGCCAGCTTCCATTCTGCCTGCACAGGCCCAGCAAGCCGTCCTTCCCACACACTGCACAGGCTCTATGTGAAGTGCAAAGGCAACCGAGGATCTCCTGGATGGCTAAGTTGACAAGTCCCACTTTAGGGAAAGTTTTAAAATGGCACTAGTAAGGGAGTCAGCCTAACTAAACTAGAAACTAAACCCAAACTTGCTTCATCTACCAATAAGATTGACTTAGTCCTTCCCTCACCATGAGCTCTTCCAAGCGTTGTTCCACAGAGCATGTCTGTGCCCCCTACAGTGTGCAAGTTGAACAGCTATTTGGACAGGGGCCCTCTAAAAGACAATTATGATTAAAGGGGTAGTAAAAGTCTGTGTCCTTAAAAGAACAAATATTAAAACTTGTTCATTCTATCTGTCTCAATCCCTTGCCTAAGTAGGTTGGAACTTAATTTTGGACTTCCAGCCTCTAGAATTCTGAAAAAGAAAAAAGGTTTTTTTTAATTGTTTAAGCCCCTGGTTAGACAATAGTTCACTGTAGCAGGCCAAAATGAATCAGAAGGTCATGCCTTTCCCTCTATGAGAAAATATCTAACTTTTATTTATGTTCTTTTTCTTTAAATTTGTCATCCAATGTAATTAGGTAGGCTATTTTGTCATACTGCTCTTTGTTCTTCCACATCAAGGCTCAGCTGTTAATAGGCTTTCTTCTCTAAAACAGCGCAAAATCCTCACTGCTCTTTGATGCCTTCCAGGCTCTATCTTGGCATATTTAATAGATTCTCTTTGCTTTTCTGGTTTTATTTTAACACATTTTTTTCTCACTAACATATACTTTTGAAGGCAAAGGTTAGGTCTAATTCACACATTTTTAACAAGCTTAGCATTTTAAAAATAATTAACATAGTTGTTTGTTCTTCATTATTAGAAGAAAAAAATCAAAATAAAATAAAATATAATGATTTTCCTATCATTGAGGGTTAGACCCAGAAAAAATAACATAAAAATATTAATTTTTGTGTGTTTGAAGTCTCTTGTCTATAAGTTTCCAAAATATGAAAGCAAAAAATTAGAAAAAAAGTCAGAAGGTTTGTACAAAGTAAGTATTAAAAAAAAACCCTAAACATACAAAACAGGTAAATATCTGGATAGGTGTAAAATCAGGACTAGATGAAATAGTCAAGCACTCAAGAAATAATGCCCAAGTTTCCAGTTATTGAAAGAAGGGAAGAGTAGGTGAGTGGGGATAAAGAATCAAGCTATATCAAAAAGCAAATTCCCTATAATACATGTAAGAATTATGTATACCTAAATTGTATCCATAAGTATAATTAATTTTAAAATAGGAAAGTTGGCTATACATATAGTTTCTAGCATTTGTAAGAGGCTGATTATTCCTATTGTCTCACTGGCAAACTCTGACTACTTCAATTTTTTTCAGGACCAGGGATCAAACTCAGGACTTTTCATTTTCCAGGCAGGCAATAATGCTGCTGAGCAATCTCCCCAGCCCATTCTGAGTACTTTAATCCTCATCAACAAAATTAAATTCTGGACAGATGTAAGTAACCCTTCCTAATTTCCTATTTGTCCCCTCTCCCCTTATGTTTTGTCCTTTGTCTTCTTTCTTTTTCACACACCTGAACTCTGATCTTTCTACTATTTCACTCAGAATTATTATTTTTTTTTCTTTTTGTGTTTAGTACAGGGTGTACAAGGTCTCACTATACAGATCAGACTCCTAGTGATCCTCCTGTTTTCAGCATCTCAAATGCTGGGATTACAGGCGTGTGCCACCCCACCCAGTCTCAATTGCTGGGTCAGCGTGCCCTGGAGGCAGGGCTGACATGGCATGCCTGGGATCAAAATCCAGCCTAAGCAGGCGCTTTAGTCCATTGAGCTATCTGGCCAGCCCTTCACTCAGAAATTTAAGTGGGTCAGAAATTTAGAAGAGAGAATTTAAATATATTCACCACAGAGAAATTATATTTTTGAAACCAGTTCACTTAAACTGATTTGAACATTACACAATGTATATATGTATAAAAATATCAACTTGTATCCTACTAATGTGTACAATTTATGTCTTATGTGTTAGCTAAACTAGATTTAGGTAAACCTTTACATTAAGAGATGAGGCAATAAGGCGACACACTCTGTAACTGAACACTGGGCTGGTTTTTCACAATGAATGAGTGCAAGATGAGAATCAAAAAAGATGGAGGGAAGCAGTCAATAGAACATTGAGATTGTTAACATGTTCCTATGTGTGTTTGCATGTTTAAGTCCTCTTGCCTGAAACCTAATGCACCTCACTTTTAACTTTTTATATGAACCAACCTGAAGTTCCTGTCTTTCAAGCAAAAGGGTTCCAATGAATTTATATTACTCATCAGAATTTTTTTATATTTAGTCAGAGATTATATTTCCAATTTTTTGTTATTGTTTCAAGATGGTTTCTGCCTTTTGATATTATTTCACCTTCATTGTCATGAAAATGGAAAGGGCCTCGTGTACCATGCTTTGCATTTTATATTTTTCCATCAGCAAATCAAAGTAGGGGAATTCAGAAAATTGGATATGGTTTGATAACATAGAAGAATGATTTTTCTGATTTAAAAGTAAGCCTCAAGTCATTTGAGTGTGTTACTTAAACAATATCTAAATCATGAACATCCAAAGTTTTCCTAAAGACTGAAAAATAGTTGAACATAAATTACAGACTTAAACCAATATTTAAGGACACAATTTAGATAATTTTACATGGCACAACCTCATTTTCAATCTGAGTTCTACACCAAAAATTGCATCACCTTTTTTGTTCAGTTTAAGAAAAATACATTTTGGCTTCATCCTCAAATTACTGATCAAGATCTCTGCAGTAATCACATTGATTACAAGTATTCTTGGAGAAGAGCTGGCAAACAGTAATGAAAAGTAAAAATTTCCAGACTTGCAGTAAATATTTGTGGGACTAGAAGGATCTCAGTCTCTCAAGACTGCAGCCTCTTGTAAAATAAAGATATCACCTTGACAAGTACAAAGATCCTCAACCTTCATCTAAAGCACTCCTTGTACCTTTAAAGACCTATCCTACAGAATCACACCATTTTTCAGGTGTAAAAAAAAAAAACCAACCAAAGTCTTTCCCACACTCGCCACATATTTTATATAATAAACATATAATAAAATTAGATATATTTGATGTTAAAAATGTTCATTTAACACAAAATAAAACCACTTATTAAAAAGTTAAACTGTCCTGAAAGGTCAATACTCACACATTTACATTCAAAATCTCCAAAATTCTTGCCTCTAAAATTATTTTAAGCTTATATTACTGGAGAAATAAACTGGAGCAATTAAGTAGAGCCTTTTAATAGATGTGAAAAAATTTAAGTATGAGATTTACATTGGTATGTCTAGCTTACATACCAAACTAGCCACATGAATCAGTCATGTGCTCAAATCAGGATTAGCAGAGAGAAGATTTCAGGGAAATTCAAATTTATCAATAAAATTATTTATCAATTTGGCATTTGTTTATGGAACCAGATAGATTTTACCTTTTGAATGCCACTAAATGGCTATGCATAGTCTCTCATCTTGTGTCTTGTCAAATGCATAGTAACATCAAACAGATGTTACAGAATCTCTTTTCATCATTTGAACTGCTGGGGAAATGGCTCAGTGGAATAAGCACTTCCCTGGCAAGTGCAAGGGCCTGAGTTGAATCCCCAGTTCTGAAAAAAAAAAAATGCTATTCTTCATCATTTGAGCTGATCTTTTAAGTACCATTGACTACATTAGGCTGCTATAAAATAGGTGGTGTGATAGTGACAGAAAAATAACCTCAATAAACTTAAAAGAATATTAATAAATCATGGTGGCCTGAAAAAGCACATCATTTCATAAAACTTTGGGAGAAAATAATAAAGAAAAATGTCTAAATATAGGATATTTAGGCAATATATTCATATATTCACAACTGCGTTTATAAAATCTCTTTGTGAAATTATTTAACTAAAACTCATTCATTTTAAGTGTATATATCAATGCATTTGATAAATGTAGACATGCATATAAGGAGCAACCCAATCAGTATAAAAATATTTCTATCTTCCAAGGAAGTCATGTTAGGCCTTAATTAATATCTCTTACACACTCACAGGAAACCCTTGCAAACTCAGGAAATGAATAACTTCTTTGTATCATTATAGCATAATTTTGCTATTTCTAGAGTTTCAAGTAAATTAAGACATACAGAATACATTCTGGTTATCATTTTGCTCTCTTGGTAAAAGTTTATGACAAGTGAAGCCAACACTGCATCATCTACAAAGTGCTGGATTTTCTTTCAGGAATGCAGAATGCAAAATTTATGAAAGCACAGAGGCCTGACCAGAGGAAGGACAGAGAAGCCAAAGAAAAATATATGACAGTTTCACAGTCTGTTCTAAAAGTGTGTGAGAGGACATTTTATGAAGCCAAAAGTACAGTGGAAACCCCTGGAAATTAGAGATGACAGGTGAGTGAAACATCTGCTGAGAAAAACCACAGGAGTTGAGTGAAGTGAGCACGATGAGAGATCATGTGGCCTGTACCCAGCAGCATTGCAGGGCTGGATGTGCTCAAGCTCTGTAGTTAACATCTCAACCACAGCCTGTCCCAAGTGCAGCATATGGAGCTGAAGGATATAAATGTTTGTCTGGCAGGGTTTTGCTTTTGCTTTGGTTTGATTGCTTCCTATTCCAGCTTTTCACTTTGGGAATGTGAATGTTTATCCTGTGCCATTATATGTTGAAAGTACTTAACTTTCTTTCTATTTTTAGAAGGGATCACTGCTAACAGTCTACTTTGACATACAGTAAAGACATTGGACTTGGAATTTACAGTAATGTTGAAACTGAGAAAAATTTGAACAGTTTTGGCTTTCTTTTTAAGAACTCAATGATAAAAAAATACCTCAATACAGCATAAAATAATAGCATCTATGTAGTTAAACAAATAACATATCCATGGCAAAAATAAACCACTGAGAAAGTTGATGAAAGTAAAGGAACATTCTTCTGAAAAGAAGACATCTTTCTTTCCAGATGGGAATTCAATTAAATAAGGAAATGGGTTTCTGTATGTGGTTCCTCAAACTGTAGCCTGATCATATTTCGCTAATAGGAAATAGAGAATTTTCAGTTTCTGTACAGAACAATTGTAAAGGTAAGAGAAACATGAGTAAAATCCTTTTTAAATATTGAAAGCTTAACAAAAACATAAAAGGCTAATATTTAATTTTCTTTTTCATTGCAATCCTGAAATCACAAGTTCATCAGTACTTCATTACAGAACATCAGAACATCATTCTATTTTAAAAAGATAACCTTAGAGTATGAAATTTACCCCTACAAGAGAAACACAAATAACTAGACAATAACTTAATATAGTAGATTTTCAACTTTCAATAACATAGCTTCCTATAGCTCTATGTACTTGAAATGTAAATAAAATGTGTCTTTTTTTCACATTTTTTTTCTTGTATAACATAAAGTCACCAGGGAGATCTGCTATCAAATATAAAACACAATTATTTGACATAAAAGGTAAATAAAACTGTAAATAGAAAACTCACTCTAGAACAAGAAAAGTGTTTAATTTTTGCTTACTTGTTTTGGATACTTCAGTATAAACTTATGAGTGCAAATATGCAGAATGTCAGTTTGACAGGTAGATTTTACACCTTTTCATTCATTATTTTCTCCTGTGAAATTCAGAGAAGTATTTAGGTAATCAGAAAATTAACTTTTGCTGGGCAAAAAGATCATGGGAAATGATATGGTCTTTTAAATTTGGTGTAATTTTCTTACTATATAGAATACTTGGAAATATCTTATACTTTATAAATTGACATAAACATATTTTCTGAGAAAGATTTCTGATCTCTAATGCTGTTTTATAGTTTTCTTCATATTAATGTTAACAGTATGTACATTTCAAATGTATGAAAAGATATACTATCACAATTAATGCACAAACTTTTATTTCTAAAAGCCACATTTAATGAATTAATGCATGCCAGATAAAACTGTAAAATTATAACCAAAACCCAAATAATTCAACAGAAAATTCTGTGTTGTACATTTTATTGATAGGATAACTTGTTAAAATAGCAAATCTAAAAACACATTTCTCTTTTGCTGGAAAAAAAGTACTATGCGAAGGAAGAGCTTGAGAGTAATCGGAAACACATTGCTTGTGGCATCCATGTGATGCTGGTTATAGGTGCATGCAGAACGCTTGTGGGTGTGAGAAGGCCTCCAGCCCATTTTCAGAAGGCCTAGGAAACCAGTGAGTGTGATCCTGAGAGTGCAGTGTGTGTGAAGCTGTAAGGGTAAAGCCAAAGGTTCAGGGGAGACTCCAGAAGTTTGGGAAATCCAGCAATTGGACCATCTGAGGCAACCTGCAAGGAGGGAGCAAAGTGGGCCTAAGAGAGAGGCATAGGATCTATAACTACCAGAAGCACCATAGGGGTGGGGTCACTCAAGTCCTTTGGAGCTCACAATTTGTCACAGATTGCTTTGGATGCTGCACATGGACGTACAAGACTTAATGTTTTCCCTGCTGGATTTTGGACTTCATTTTGTCCCAATCCTTGTATCCCCCTGTCTGTACTGTGTGGAATGGTAATGTTTATTTTAAGCTGTTGAATGTTGAAAGTGCTTAACTTTCCATTTCTTTACGGGCTTGCAGGTTAAGACTTTGCCTTACATTTTGGTGTAGACTTGGGCTTATGGACTTTACAGCAATGCTGAAAGTGTTAGGACTATGGAAACTCAGAGATGGACTAAATGCCTTTTGGATAAAGGGATGTACAAGAGACTACAGGGATCCAGGGACTGAATGTTGTGATTCTAATGTAATGTAACTGAATAAAACACAGTAATAAAAGGGAGATTCTACCAAAAAGGAAAAAAGGCAGCATATGACATTGCCTATGGCAATGCAACAGCCAGGGGTGCTGTAAGAGCAGAAGCCAATGGTGTGGACCCCAAAAGCAAAGTCACAACAGGTATACTCTGTGACACATGCTGGATTATGAGTGCAGACAACCCAGGAGGGAGGCAGAGCAGTTGCAGATATGCATTGGTTGCATGAGGTTTCCTTACCAAGTGGGGGTTAATCATGCAATAGCTTGAGTTTCTCTTAACATGATCAACACCCAGTATTACTAGAATCAGAAAAAGCATGTGTATTCACTGTTTTACAAGGACAGCTGGGTGGCGCTACAGAATGACAGAAATGTTCCTTCATTTTCATCTGGTTATGTGCCCAAACCTCTAACCAAGAGATAATTCAGCTAATGAAGCCAATTAAATTACTATAGAACATCCTTCATTTGTAAAGCATTTCTTTGCCCCTAACATTACAATAAAATGTCATTTTTGATGAGCAGCTCCACCACCAGTCTCTGATATCTTACATCATTCAAGGCAGCCATTGCATCTTTTTCTGGGGATCTCATAAGGGTTGTACCAAAGCAATTCCAAGGTTCTCTGCATTCATTAGATTGTCTTTTTTGTGAAGAGTCACTCTCTTTAGATGCACACAAGGTACCAGAGGGTTTCGCAGTGAGTGATTGGCAGTAATTTCAGCCCTTCATGAAGAATTTCCAACTGCTCATCAGGATCCATAATTTTGTCAGACTCAGTGAACTTGGGGTAGGCATCATATGTAATGCATAGAATCAGCAAATCCTGGAAGTACAGTTTAAGTGCACCAGTGATAATATTGATATCTTCATACATGTACACAGAAATATCTGCTTTCTCACCATCTCTATCAAAGGCCATCTTGATATCTTCAATTAGGTCACTAAATCCTGATACTCTGTATAGTCCTTCAGAATTAAGACCTCTGGACTCAATCTCCCTGATGCACATGTCCGCCACAGTGGGCCGCTTGGTGATATGTGGTTTCACAAGTGCTGTGAGGTCCCAGCTGTAGACCTTCTTTATATGCTTCAAGTCTGGCTTGTAGTCATTTGGGACCATCTTGGAACACTGCTTATGAACATTCAAACCACAATCTGCACATTTCACTCCCTGAGCAATGAGACCCCACATGAAGTTGGAACAGTTTTCACACCAGTGTGGCCCTAGGAATGTACGGACCTTAAAACTGTGAACCTTCTCATATTTCAGAATTTGCTCATTTTCCTTCAGAGTTGCTCTTCTAACAAGTGACCTCAACCTTTTCTCTGACACCCCATCCTGGCCTGCAGCATCTTTCTTATCACATGTCTCTTGCAGGATTTTCATGTGTTTTTCGTATTCTGGCTTTCTGTTTAAGGTTGTGTATCCTATGTGCTCGTAAATTAGGTTTATTGTCATCTTGGCAATGTATTCTGCTGCCTTAGTTTCAATATAGAGAGAAATTAAGCAAGCCATCAATCACCGGATCGTGGATGGACTCAAAGCGTTTCTCCCCAACAAAGTGCTTTTCTTTGTAGTAAAGCGGAAAGTTTCTGGTTTGAGTTCCAAATCTTAAAGCCAGCGTGTATGTTCCTGGCTCTTATTCTCCTGAATGAGGTGACTCCCTTCAGCCACACTCAAGAGCAGGTCAGCTGTTTCTCGGGAGATCATGCCATGAAGCTCTCTTCCACAATTCTTTGGTCTGTTTTCTACCTCACAAGTACAGATAATCCTCCGAGGATGAGGGGTTTCCTGTTGTAGTTGATACAGGGAGGATTTCCAAGCAGGAGGTCTACATTCATCGGTACCGAACAGTGTCAGGGCCATAGTCGCGACCGCTGCTTGCGCTACTCTGGGACGGTGGGGCTCTTTAATGCACAAATCTTTGTACTATAATATTTTGGACAAAATAGAAACAAACAGCATAGGAGAGTTAAGTAAAGAAGCTCAAAGTAAATAGAGGCATAAAAACACATCCTGTAAAAGAAAAAAATGAAAGGAATATGAATATGAACTAGGAAGAGCAAGGGATATTTTCTACACACAAAAATGTAAGAAACATGATAGATTTTCAGATAATATAGGATAGGATGTTATACAGCATTTCAGTGGCAGTGGCTGTTTTGAAGGCCAGCATGCTTTTGAATCAATCAGCTAGGCATATTTAGGTATCTGTGTTAACCCACTCCTTTTAGAAATAACACCTTCCAAACAATGTACTTATTTTCATTTTCTAATTTCATTTATAACTTATACAAAATTAAGAAAAGTTATCCAGCTTTTTATTAAAACTATACATAGTTATATAGTTTCTTCTTTACTTAGCTCTTCTTTGCTGTTTGTCTCTATAGTTATATCCATAGCTATATATAGTTATTTATATATATATATATATATATATATATATATAAATTTTGATTCTGTACTAGACTTGATGATGGCATATATTATATTTTTTTTCTTGACTTAACCTAGGTACACAACAGTAAATTGAAGAGTTTGAACTAGAATCATGTGTTTGAACAGGTTCTAATTCTGAATGCATGTCCACATAAATGTCTTACAAATATCTTATTTTCAACATAGGACTCTACAATATTTATATATTTTGCTTTAATTATAAACCACATTTAAATTGGCTGATTTGTCATTCAAAAAGCCACACATATTTGATAAAAGCAATCTGATGAGTTTAGAGACATGTATATGTGAGGAAATCATAATTACTGTCAAGTGTATAAGCTTAATTGAATTTTAAGAGACAACAACACTTAATTTTAGGGAAGGATCTACAGGGTTTTCAGGGTCTTACTACCAGATTAGACTTGTAGTGATCCACCTGTTTACAACCTCCCAATGGCTGGCATTACAGGCATGTGCCACCACGCCCAGTCTCAATTGCCATCTCACTGCGACCCGGGGTTGAGGTCAGCACTGCAGGCCTGGGGATCAAACGCCCGGCCCCTGTGCCTGCTTGCAGATACTTTAATCCATTAAGTTATCTTAAGCTTTTTTAATCAAGTAGGTAAAATTACCAATTTTAATAATTTTGATATTTTTGTGAAGATAAATTTACATAATATAAAATACAACATTTAAATATTTTAAAATGTATTCAGTGTTTTTAGTGCATTCACAGTGCTTTAAATCAACACTATTAGCTGTTTCAGAAAATATCCAACACCCCAGAGAGAAGTTTCATGGCCTTAGCTCACCGGTTGCTCTTCCTGACCCAATAGCCATTTACTTTATGGCAATATGGATCTGTTTACTCACCACAGTATTTATAAATGTACTCACTATGTGGCCTTTGTCTTGTGTCTTTCACGTAACATAATTTTTCAGCGTTCATGCACATTACAGCATGTATAACTTCATTTCTCCTCCTAGTTAGTAATACATTTTAATGTGTATTGCATATTATCTACCCATTCTTCAAAACATATACATTTGGATTTTCCCTTATCTTAGTTTTTATGAATATGCTAATGTAAACATATATGAGCAAGTATTTGTGTAAATGCATGGCCTCCATTATTTTATATATATAGCCGGATATTGAAATGCTTCTTTAAATTTAACACATAAAGAAATGGACAGTTTTCCAAAATAATCTTGCCAATTCCATTCCCATCAGGCATATATGAGGATTACAGTTTTTCCAGGAATTTTTAACATGTTTTCAAGTTTGGTTTTCACTGTACTATCTTACCATGTTCAGAGGAGTTCGGGTTTAAATAGAGCTAATACTGAGCATATTTCCATCTAATTATTGGTTTTTTTTTTTTTTTACGTTCTTTAGAGAAATATCTTCTCAAAGATTTTACATATTTCTAAATTGAGGGTATTTTTGGTCTTTATTGTCTGAGTTTAATTATAATGCAAAGTAGAAATAATTACTAGCTATTAGATGTTAATTGATAAAAAATACAATTAGATTGAATATTATATGAATAAACTTCAGAGAATATATTTATGTTTTTCATATTTGTTATTTTTTTATCCATCATGTAGAATTAATCTTTTTGTTTTGTTTTGTGCCAGGGATGGAACTCAAGACCTTGCTCTTGGAAAGCAGGAGATTATGCCCCTGAGCTATCACCTCAACCCTTAGAATTAATCTTAAGGTCTTGGGTAAGAAAGAGTAGGGGAGGTGGTTTTGTGTTTTTGGATTTTTTTTTTTTTTGCATTAGGTTAGTCAACATCCTAGATTTTCAGGGCAATTCTAGATTTTATTGCAAAATAGCATGATAAAATCATTTCTGCTAGAAAATAAAACTCGTTAAGATAGTATCATTTGTCCGCAGTCTCAAGTCGCTTCTCTTTCTGTTGCTTTCATATACATAAAGCCATATTTTGTTTCTACTCTTAGATCTAGAATAGGGATAAAGTGTTCAATTCTTCAGTACAATGCATGATACATTTTAATATCATTATACTTTACTCTTTTCAGCCATTATTTTTTAATCCAGAACATTAAGGCTTTGCAACATTTTTGTGATCTTTTTTCTGGTAACTGTTAAACCTTAGAAGTTCAGCTTAGTAGTGAAGACTATATTCGTGCCCATATACTGTGCACACTGCACATTCCACTCCTCCCTTTAGCCCTTTGTTTTCTTCCTTATATGTCTTTCACTTAGGATCATCATTCAGAATTCAAAGAACATAGATATTGTGCATTTAAAAATATTTCATTCTCACAATCTTCTTCAACACAATATTATCTCTCCTGCCTAGCTACAGAAAAAAAAAAAATCTAGCAAGAACTAGCTACCTTCCTGTTCTACTTTTACTCATTTTTGTGTAAGCTTTGATTTTTTTTTTACTTTTTAAGGAACATGCAAATTAGAATTAAAACAGAAAAAAAATAAATGACGCAGAATTCCACTTAACAAAGTATTATGAATTTCACAGTATTTGCTATAATGCATAGTGTTGCCTTACAATCAGTTATTTACATTACTAGATATATACATATAAAATTGAAAGAAGATAAAAAACATAATTAAGAGACATAATATGACCTATTGAAAAAAGGAGATGAGATGAAACAAATTAAAGCATTAACTAATTCTTTCCATAGACCAGCAGAAGTGCACAGTACAGTTGTCCAAACCATTCTGCTTACATACATAGATAAATCTCTTTCCCCCACTTGTTCTATAATTCAAAAGGCAATGTTCAAAGTCACCAACAATTTGACTTGTTCAAATCCTATGGTCAATTATCTATCATTGTTTCTTATGAAAAAATGACATACTCATTTTCTTATGTAGAGAATTTTTGTTATTTATGTTTGTTTTCTAATTTATTTTCCTGGTTTTTACCTGTGTTCATTGACTATTCTTTGAAGAATTTTTTGCTGGTTTCTTCCTTCACAAAAGGAAGTATTTTCTTTCTTCATAAAATTTATCTTCATCTGCAATTATATATTAGTGTCATTACATTTCATTTCCATTTCAGAATTTACCAGAGATATAGGAGAAAATACACAAATATATATGAATAATTTGTTTACAAATGTGGATTAAAACCTGGAGGAAGTCATAATTCTTTTAATCCTCCACAAGATAAGGAGGCCCACATAAACTCTAAAAATAAGACTAAACCTAAATTTCTAAATCTAAACTCAGATTCAGTGGCAGTACTGAATTTTCCCTATTTGTAAGCTAATGAATTAACTTGCAATTGCTTTGTATATGTCTTTAAGGTAGATGGCACACCCCTGGGACAGGACACAGGTCATTTATTTCTCACAGCCCAAACAACAGACAGAGAGAGCACTGTATCTGTGAAGGGTTTCCCATTCCCTGGTCCCCAGAGGGCTGCTTCAGTAAGGGCATGATGCTGTATTTTAGGAGTCTCTGAGATTTTGCTAGATGGTTACATATTTTCTCACCTGTTTACCACAGAGAAAGAAAAATTAGTCACGCAGGAACTTTCCTTTAGGGGAGAGGCTAAAAAATGTTCTTAGTTTGCCCTCTTTGAATGAAAATACATTTCTGGGAAGGGGAGGGCGGAGACTTTTAATGTTTTTAAGCATTCCAGAATTGTCTATGCTCTGGGAGACATTTTCTGAATCAAAGGTAGGCCTTGCCATTCAAACACACCTTTTATATTAAAGATCACAATGATGCAGAAAATTGAAAACATCCAAAGTGTTATTTCTCCCAAATGACTGACAACTTGTTTTCACAGTTGAAGCCCTTGGTGAAATTCTTCATGCATATGTTATTACATAAGCCTCTGATTAATTAAGCATTAACACAAAATCTATATTGTTCACTTTATGTAATACTTCATTAAACCTGCTGTAAGGGGAACTCTAGGATCAGAACGATTACAATCTTCGATTAAGACCTCAGTAATGGTCTCTATATGTGTATAATGAAAGAAATTTAACAAATATTAAAAAGTCAAGTGGCTTTTTCCCTAAGTTTCTATGTTAAGTATTCTAACTGTATTTAGGCATTACTCCATATAAAAAACATATTTTGGAAAATAATTCTATCTTAGTCTGCAAGAAAAACAATTTTTGTGTCTCCATAGAAATGCTGAGCAGGGACATAAAGCTAACCTGATTGCTTTCCATTATTGAGAAACCACTATGATCATTTAAGATCAATACTTTTTACGCCAGCTTTTCTAGTTGAATAGCAAGCATGATATGAAGAATTGGTACTGAAGAGAGCATGTAAAAGTCATGGTATAATGTATGATGAGCAAAAAGTTGCAAAGCATATTCCTAGTTGCAGGTGGAAAGCAATTAAACTTGTTGAAGATCACAGAAAGTTGTATTCAGGGAAAGTCTGTGCCAACAAAAGATACAACACAAAGAGAAAGATGGTGCTGGAGTGACAGAATAGCAAAAGCTCTGACTAGAGTCATTGTGAGTTACACTTTGGAAGAAAATTCATCTAAATTTTTCCATGTCTTGGGACTTTGTAGTAGACAGAAATAAAAAATAATGTCCCAAATAAACTGGTAGAGGAAATTTTTGGACAATCTAATATATTCATGCTATAGTATTGTAGCTGGTTCTTTTCAACCATATTTATAATGAGAATAAGAGGCAACAGGTAGACTATAAAAACTTGAAAACTTAAATTTTCCCCCAAGAAGAGCCAGGTGCTAAGTTAGGGCTAAGGAGATATGACTGCAAAAGAAGTTAATGACATTAAAACAAAAATAAATGTTCTCTAAGTCTCTCTCTCTCTCTCTCTCTCTCTCTCTCTCTCTCTCTCTCTGTCTCTCTCTCTCTCTCT
>NDGN011553871.1:0-15025 GCA_002564285.1 Tympanoctomys barrerae | reverse complement strand
CTCTCTCTCTCTCTCTCTCTCTCTCTCTCTCTCTCTCTCTCTGTCTCTCTCTCTCTCTCTCCACTTTAGGTTGGCTCAAATTCATAGTGGTCCTCTTTCATCATTCTCCTGAGTGCTGGAATTACAACTGTGCACCACCACAAGTTGAAAGCAAGTGCTTTTACCAGGACAAGATGAAAGAAGACTTTCTGAGGAATTCAGAAATCAGCAAAGGGACAAACAAGTAAACTTTTTAGTTGAGAAGAGTTACTTCTGGAGAAGGGCCTTCTCAGAAATTGGTTCCCTGGGATTCATGTCACTGTGCTCAGCTACCTAGACATGTGGATGCTACTGCAGTCATGAACCATGAACCAAGGATACCTAGCTACCATGTAAACTGGCAGCTGGTTTGGACATCATCCATATGATGCTAATGTTACTAGCATGAAAAATGAAAGAGTTTTGGGAATAAGAATTCTTCCACTCAGATTTCAAATGAAATTCTGAGAGACCAGGTAAGTAGCTTCAGAGAAGGCAGTGTAAAAAGATAGAAATGAAGCCAAAGTTGAAGTGCAGACCCCATAACATCAGAGATGCCAAGAACATGTAATTGCTGCTGAGGAAATCTGCAACTTGTAAGTGGAGTTAGTCCAAGAAAGAGACCAGTTAGGCTGCAACAATCTATACCAGAGTAATGGAGCTGCTGAAGCTCCCTCAAGTTTACATAACACTAACATCCTCCCTATGTGCCAGATATGGATCTATAGGATTTAAGGTTAGCCAGACTGGATTTTCATCTTGCTTTGAAATGATCCTCTTCTAGGCAACTATGTCTTCATTTCTAATGTAAATATTTATACCTTTGTGACTTGGGGTTCTGTAACTTTTTTAATAGAGATTCATAGCTAAGAGTTTACTTTGATTCTGAGAAGAGATTTAGGCTTGGACTTTGAAAAAAAAACATAACTGCTTTCTTTCTTGGGAAAGGATTGTTTGTGTTTCTGGTTCTATATAGAATAGTTACATCATGGTAAGCATAATTGTGAATCTCCTATTGTATTTGAAGTGTAAGTGAGATTTAAGGAGAGATTTGTCTGGTTTTAAGTTTAGCAACAGGTAGAGAATGTCCTTTGATTTTGTATATTAACTTTATTGGATAAGAAACACCGAGATTAGTAGAACAAATTACTGGATGGGTCACAGACAGGTGGTCTTGGGCACTATATATAACCCATTGCCTGTTCTTCTTTAGCACTGTTCTGCTCTGTTTCCCAGCCACCACCATGAAGTAAGCAGATTTGCTCCACTAAGATGTCCCTGTGTTGTATTCAGCTAAATTCTACAAAACTCTGAGCAAAATTAAGCCTTTATTCCTTAAAATTGTTGGTGTTGGGCATTGCATTTTATCAATGCTAATTAATATAATCCTTTCATTCTATTTCTATACTATATTCTTTAACGTATTTGGTCACTCGAGAACTAATGATCCATTTTCCAAAAGAATCTCAAGAACATTGGAGTCCTGAAATGAACACAGAACTATAAAAATATAAGACTATATAGAAGCCAAGAACAAAAGCCTTTTGGTTATGAGAGACTCAAGAGAGTGCAGAGACTGACGAAGAAATCAATGTCACAAAGTTAAAATAAGATAGGAACAAGTTCTAGTGTGTTACAGTACTGTAGGTTGACTGTACATTACTAGGTATTATACATTTCAGAAAACTGGAAAAAGATTTTGTAAAAATGTCCCTCATAAAGAAATGATAACAGCTTTAAGAAATATTAATTTTCCTCCTGATTTCAATATTACACAAAGTATACACATATTGAAACACTGCAAAAATATACAATCTCAATCTTACATCTAAATGAAACAAACTTAAAACTATAATGGCAAGAAAAAAAGAATCTCTCATTCAGGAAGATTGATAGCATCTGGATATGATTTTTGATTCTAAGATGGGTTTTCACCCCAAATCTTAAAGCAGCAGGTGCTAGAGAAGGACTACTAGGGATTAGGGGATGTCTGAGAAAGTTTCCTTATGAATAAGCAAAGCACATTTACTTTTAGGCTAAACCACTTATGTAAATGTGGAAGGCACAAATGTCAATACATTGGTCTACCCAATACTTTATTAGCTGTGAAATTCATGAATTTTCTTCTGTCATGAAGAGAGAGGAGAAGAATGCATTATTAGTATTACTTGTGAAAAAATTGGCCCTAATAGACCCTCACAGTGAATCATGGACAGGTATATAAGTAACAATAGGGTTCTGAGCTTCCTTTTCTTAAAACATTTCTTTAAGAATATTATAATTGCAAATTTACATTAATCCCTTGCTATCTTCTTAGCAGTTTGATAAACTAGAAATGTCTTTCTCAAGAACCTATAGCAAACTCTTGGGAATTATCCTGAAACACAAGGTCCCTATTTGTCCCAGTCTCCATATCAGATAAAATATGGTAGGAAACTTACTTCAATAAAGACCAATAAACCAACACACTTGGCCTATGTATTTTAAATAACCACTATTATGAAAGTGATGTTTTACTTACATAACTACCACTCACAAATACTCCTGCTTCTGGTTTCAGTAGAATTGAGTTCACATTTTGTCTCTCCCCTATTTTTTTTTTCTCAGCTTCTTGGCTAGAGTCAATAAGCTGATTTTTTTTTCTGCCATTTTTGTCCATCATGCTGGTTCTGTCTTTGGCCAGCTGACTGTGAACTGAAATCATGAGGAAAAATAAACATCTCTTCCTAACTAAGGTACAACACATGCCTTTTTTTTTTCTTTTTTATTTCCTTTTTTCCTCACAGTTTCCTTTTTCTTCTAATCAACTAATATAATTTGCTAGTATCTATTCACTTGGACCCATATTTTGATACTATCGTCCTATTCACCAAGACTATGATGTGGACAAAACTGGGGGAAAGTAATGCTTTCTACAGGTCTAATTTCCACACTGAAGGGAGGAAGAAGGTTCCTAGGAGATGTGAATGTGTCAAAACGTGCTGCATTCACTGGGGTTGTAGCAGCAGTCAGGAGATTTCCTGGGGTGGTGGATGTAAAGGAGAAGTCATGCATAGTAGGACTATTTGTAGTTACAGGAAGCCCTATGTTCATTAGGCAGCTATAGTTTCTGATCTTGAATATGAGGTGGACGTCTCGTGGCCATTGGGGCTGCCCTTGTAACTGAGTTTCATATAGTCCCAGCAGACACAGAAGGTACTATATTGAATGGAATGATAGTCATAAGTGTCATGGAATTTGGCACAAATTAGCAATTTCTTTCTTCCTGTGGTAACAGCTTCTGCATACAGTCACAGGGTCTCCACCTTCTTCCCTGGCCAGCTTGCCACGTGTTGTGCAAAGTATGTCTTTAAAAACAACATACTTTTCCCCATTTAAACTGGTCAGTTATAAAGTGCTTATCTTTATGAACTTTTCAGTCAAATTTAACGATTTATGCACTGACTGAGTCTGCTATATTTCAGTTTTAAATGAATTAGACATTGAATATATTTTTATTAAGTTGTAAATATAGAAACAGAGAATTTTACTAGTGTGTGAGAAAATGAAATAGGGTCCCAAATGGAATTCCAGAGTCCCAATTGTATACACTAAGCAAATATTCAATGACAAACAACCTTTGCCAAGAAACTGCTTTTTAAAATGTTTTGTACTGTACTTTGTTTGAAATTACAAGCAATAGCAAAAACTGTAAAATATAATCCATAAACAATTGCATTATAACCCGGTGACCTGAGGGTAGTACACACATGTATTCCCAGCACTCTTGGAGGCTGAGACAGAAGGATTGCAAATTTGAGCCCATTTTTGCATTTTACTTAAATAGCAACAGCCTGTCTCAAAACAAAAGGAATAAAATAAATAAAAAATAAAACTATATTATATAGTTTAAAGAATCACTTTATGGTTATCTTAGTGGTTATGTTTAAAATAAAATAATCATTCACTTGATATTCTCTTCACGTGGAAAACCTAAATGCATCAATATGGTTAGATTACAAATAAAATGTAAGGAAATTAACAACCTATGATAAGTATGTGAAAAAACAAACTTTGATTATTGTTGACATCCAATATTTGAATGAATTCAAGCAAGCATCTTATCAGGCTGGATGAACATATTTTTAAGAATTCCACAGGGTGGCTCATATTGAAACTCTAGAAATGGTGTATCTTTCCACTTAGTTAAGAGCCTATACTTTTGTGTGATATAACTTAATAGAACTTGTGACAAACTACATCATTTCATGTTTCTAACTGAAGCTGCTGTCTTTGCAACAAATAATGAAAATTTTGCCCCAATATGAAAGGCTTTTGTAGTTTCGAATAGGCATCAATCTTTTCTTCTTTTCTTTTTCATTGAATTTCCCACATATAGGTAACTTCATTCAAACACAAATGAGGCTGTTTTTTAACTTTTGACATTGTAAAATGAAATAGTAAAGGTAATTTCTGAGCTTGAAAATGATCTAACCAATAACACACAGGCAAGATATTCATTGTGATCTCACTAAGATCATTTTTTCAGCCACCGTGGGTTACAAAATCAAATTTAGCTCAAACAGTCAGGCTAAAATTATTGTACATGTGAACTCCTAGTGAAAGCAAATGAAAGAGTATGTGTAACATTCAGCTAAGAACAAGGATAAAGAACAAAGAAAACAAAATAAAGTTTCCAGAGATAAAGATTAGACAATAAAAACATTTACTTAACAGTAAGTATGTATTAAAATGGATATGTACCTTTAAATATATTTAATAATATGTATTTCACATATAATTCATATATAAATATATAATTTAATTATATATATATTGTTCTCTTTCTCTACATACACACTCAAACACACATATATGTATATATTTCAACTATATTTCTTTGAATGTAACTATGTTCCCTTAATGACAAAGAAACATTTTAAGAAATTGTTCATTATGTGTGTTTGTCAGTGTTCAAACAACAGAGTGCATTTACATAAGTCTAAATAAGGTAAATCCCTCACTCAGCATGCCTTCTTCATATAAGCAAGAAATATGGCAAAAATGAGATATAGAAGACTACTGCATGTATATTAGTATACTCTTTTACAGCAAACTTTCTAAGGAAATGTTGCACTGATAAAAGCATATGATAAAACATATAAAAAGAGTGATAAAATATATAGTACAGTCAATACATAAAATATGACATTACTTATTATAAGCTATTTTATAATATACCTAATTTTATGTGCATATACTTTTATGCACCTGGAAGCTCCATAGCTTTGTTTACACCAGCATGACCACAAACATTGAATAATGCCCTGGTAAACTATTACAGTAGCTATGATGTCATAAGGTGAGAGAAATTACTCAGCTCTAACATAAGTTCATCAGGGCACTGTCACATATATGTTGTCTCATTGAATAAAACATCACATTGTGATTCGAGTTTATACTTTGTAAAATTATAAAATTTAAATTTAAAATATATTTAATCTTCCTAGGCATAGTTTGTTTTTCATTGAACATAATGGACATGTAAGACTTCAAATAAAGTATGCTATTTTAGGTATCAATGACATATAACTATCAGGATTCATAGAAAAAAATATCTCATTAATATAAGCATGTACTATATTTTCTTCATTAGAAAGTTTTCTAATTTATATCAAACATTTAAAATGAGAAATATTATTTTCACTATGCAAAATACCCCCAATTTTAAGACATAATGTTTAGGTTTTGTAGAAGTTAATTTCTTCATAAAAATATACTGAACTTTTGACCCAGAATCCAGGCCCAGCATGTGAGTGAAACAGCCCAGGGTCTGCAGGATCCTCATACAACCCAGAGACAAGGCCCAGCATGAAACCTGCAGCAGAACTCCCTGCAAAGTGGCTAGAGATAAGACCCACCCAGCTGATTCAGGAGTAGAACATCTTGCCAGAGTGGCACAGAGGGTTTAACTCTGCAACAGGAAGAAATGGAACACAGCAGCCAGATCCAAGCCATATCAACTTGGATGAGTTTGAACTTAGTAGATCTGGACCTGGTGCTAAGGTAATAACTCTATCTAAGCTTTACACCAAAGGTCAGAAGACATAAAATGACAAAGAGAAGGAACAAAATACAGTCTCAGGCCACAAGCCCAACCAAAACTAATGCAGAAGGCACTAGCATAGAAGAAATAAGAAATCACACACCTGAGATCTCTGAAATAATAGCGTCTGAAGGAAAGAAACAACTACAGGAAGGAATAGAGGAAATCAGATAAGAAATAATTTCTGAAGTAAAAAAGAAATTATAACTATAATGAGAGAAGCACTAAGTGTTTCTAAAGAAGACACTGATAAAAACATACAGCAGAATATAAAAATGACGGAATCCTTGAATAAGCAATATAGGAAAGAAATAGAATGCATGAAGCAGATTCAAAGTGATATATATGAATTTAAAACCTCAATCACAAGCTGGCAAAACCATTTGAATGAAAGTGAAAATAGGCATTCAGACCTTAAAAACACCATTGAAGCTAGAGAAAAAGTAAGGAAACATCTCTTAAAAACAACTAGATGCAGGAAAAAAATAATTGAATACCTGCAAGACTATTCAAAGATGAACAATGTGAGACTAATAGGCATCAATGAGAAGAAAGAAGTCAATACAAATGATATAAAAGGAATATGGATGGAAGTAATAACAGAAAACCTACCAAATATGAGGAACAGATAACCAAAACATATAAAATTCCAAACAACACCAAGCCAATTAAAAACACACCCAGACATATAATAATCAAGATCCCAGAATTTCAGCATAGAAAGAGTATACTAAAAGCTGCTAGAGAAAAGAAATAGAACACATTTAAAGGAAAACCCATCAGAATAATGGCATATTTCTCTTCACAAACCATTAAGGAAAGGAGCATAGAGCAAAGTACTACAAGTCTTTCAAGAAGCCAAATTCCAACACAGACTGATATACCCTCAAAATTCTCTCTCAAGTATAATGGAGAAGTGAAATATTTCTATAACAAAGAACAACTTAAGAATTTCATTATGACAAAGTCAAGCCTACACAGACTACTAAAGGACATTTCAGAAAAGGAGAAAAATGACCAAAACTCAGTGAAATGAGAATGGAAAAACCCACAAAATAGGGCAAAAAATTAAACACAGAATAAGAAGTATAAAAAGCAGTCTTCCAGTTATTCTTCTCTATACAGCAGCAAAATATTTCCATAAATATACTCTACAAATGTACTTCTCCTGTACCCTATAGTTCATGATTCTGTCTGCGTCTACAGGGTGTATATCAAGGAAATAGCAGTGGCTTACTCCCACAAGTGACACCTGGATGCCATAAGTGTCATGGACATTATTCATATCTATGACACACTAGAACTTTGTGTGAAATCCTATTCCTAAACTGTTAGAAGTTCTGGTCATTTATTTGTCATTACAGTATTTATCTTTTGTTTTATACTTAGTAATTATTTACTATCATAAAAAGTTTTATTAGTTCAATTATTTTGAAACATTTAATTTTTAATTAATTAGTATTTAATTTTCTGATATTGTTTAAACTTAATTTTTCTTTTAAAATTTATAGTGTATATTTGACTTCCAATCTATTTAAAAGACATGGTATGGAGGCCCTGGAAGTGTGTGGGAGAGCTTCTGGGTTCCCCTGTTCCTGATGGACATCTCAGGACCATGGTCAGGCCAGCCAAATGAGTGAAAAATTTTGCTGCTTTCTCGGGACTCCTCCACCACTCCTGAGCCAGCCCAAGCCCTCCTGGTGAGAACTTCCATTTAAACTGGTCAGTTATAAAGTGCTTATCTTTATGAACTTTTCAGTCAAATTTAATGATCTATGCACTGATTGAGTCCATATGCATATGCTATATTTCAGTGGGGTACAGGGTTTCAGATAAATCCTGAGGGGACTTGACTGACCTCATCAGATACAATAGTTGCATTTCTTGTTATATAGGTTTTGCTTTATCTTGGTCTTAACAATACAGCAGAAAGATTAAAAAGCGAAGTATATGGGGTGAAGCTATTTTGGAATGCTGGGTTATAAAGGGCTCAGGTCAACAACTTCTGACATTGCCAATCCTGCTGGTGACTCACTAATATTATGGACTACTGGACTATATTAGAATATTTTGCGCAGTTCACGCACTGACACTAGTTAAATGACAATGGAGTACCATTCAATGACAAAATTACACAAAAATGGATAGAAATAAATGAGAATTTTGTGTCTGTATGTACAAAATAGTTAGTATAGGTATACAACTACTTTCTCTTAATTTAATGAGAAGAAAGATTTGTACCAATAGTGTTTGGATAGGATATCATGTCAGCATCTTGTAGTATGAATAACCAGTAAGAACATAGCAATATGCAATGTATTAATTATTGAAACTAATCAGTTTTGAAACTAATTGCTATTTGTTTCTCAATAAAATTATTGAAAAGATATAAAATAAAATACATGGTATGATTTTTTCTCCTAGTATTAGAAACTTTAAAAGTATATTTCCATTTTCCATTGACTTTAAATTACTTCTTTCCTGTCTTATATATATATATATATACACACACACACACGTGAAAAAATATGTGTTTAACCTTACATAAGGTTGATACTGCTTCATAGAAATCTTTAATGACCTTTCAAATGGGTTCATCTAACATATTTTATATAGTCATGCATAATTGTCACTTTGAGAGCTGTTTATTCTTCATCCAGGAGCATACAGCAACTTCTCTTGTCTTCTGAATTATACTTTATGTTATTTCCTATATGCTACCTCTGGAGGTATTAGAATATTTTGAGTTTGTATAACTTGAAATTATTTTACTTTTAGGTTTCAAAGATGTTTGCTGAGTATAAAATTGAAAGCTGACAGATTTTGTTTTCCTTTCTTTTTATCCTTTAATTAGTTTAGTTTCTTACACACTTGGTCTTTTTTTTTCTTTCTAATGTAGAATAAGATGCTATTTAATTTTGTTCTTCCATAGCTAATTTTTTTATGTATATACTTTACTGATTTTTTCCTTTACAATAAGTTTTACACAATTTAATTTTTGTGTATTTGGGCATGATTTTATTCAAATTTCTTGTGCGAAAGGATCATATTTCTTGGAAGTATGGTATTATAAATTCAACTAAATTCAGAAATTTTAAATCTTTAAATATTTATTGCCTACCTCTTTCTACTTTGAGAATTCTAATTATATGACTATAAGTGTCTTGACTTTGACAGAGAGTAAACTATTATATGACTGAAATATAAATTCTTCTTCATTTTTATTTTGAACAATTTTCACTTTTATATTGATTTAACTTTGTAAATAATTTATTTACATTGTGCAATCTATTATTAATCTCATGTGATGTATTCATTTCAGAAATGTTTCTCTAAAATTCACTCTGTCTATAACTTATATCTTTCACATTTCAATATTTGTCTACAATTTTAATGTGATATGTAATTATTGATTTTCAATAAAGTTAATAAAAATAAAAGGAAAAATAATAAAAATAAATAAATATACATAACTAACATTTGAGATGATCAGCTAAGAATTTCATTATTATTAATTGTCAGGTAGGTGTTCAGTACTATTGTCTTGATTTAAAATAATGTTATTATAATAATGTGGCATTTTAGTTTAATTTTTAAAATATATATCATTATAACTTTTAATTTTTGAGGCACAAAATTTCCACTACAATTATAATTAGCAGCATTAGAAATGATCCAACAAATGTAATTTATACAATTTTAAAAAGACACTTATTGAAACCAAACAAATCATATATTATGGGTGATACAATTGCAACATTTGGATCTACAAGAATATCAAGTTAGAGAATCTTAATTTATGTGTGTCTCATTAAGCACTAAGTTGAACATATTCCAATAAATTTAGATTACAAGTGAGATTGCTATTCTCATTTTTATTTGTATATTCATGTTATAGTAGAATCCTAATTGTCGGTAATTAAATACTGCTCTGACTAACAGTTGCCACTCTTGTGGTTGCAAGGGAAAGCTAAGAATACTCGCCAAGCTAATGTAAAACCTATCCCCCTCAAATACGGTGATGAGCCTTGAAACTCTTTCCTGACTCCAAGTAAACTGTTACAGCATTTTGCAAAATATTGAGTAAAGTAACATTAAAATAAGGAATAGTATGATATCTACCTTGAACTGCCCATGTTTGTGTGACTCATTATATAGAAAATATGCACTGTAGTAGAAACTGCAGACAGGAAAGAAAAGGTAACTATTGGTAGAAGAATAAGTTTGAAAGGAGGAGAGGTAAAGCAAACTATTTAGTGCAGTTCAAAATCCCCAGTGTTGGAGCCAGGGAGATGGCTCAATAGAATAAGCACTTTCCTGGCAAGTGCAGGGGTCTGAGTTCAATCCCCAGTTCCTCAAAATAATAATAATAAGAAGAAGAAAAAGAAGAAGAAGAAGAATAAGAATAATAATCCCCAGTGTAAACAACATGGATTTTGAATCTGCCAGTTCCTAAAAAAATTATTTTGCCTTTTAATCTTACCCTTACGTTTTCCAGTAAGTTGTGTTGTTAGTTTACTTACTAATTTATTTTGACCAACAGTTGAATGTTTACATATTATTGCTGCAGAACACCAGAACATTCCGAACACACTGAAACTATGAGCATTGCCTCAGTGTATATCTGTGCTTCATTTTAAATTTAAAAATCACAATTTTAAAATGCAACCAGAAAAACTGTAATCTCAGCAGTCTTGGAGCACAAGGCAGAGGATCCCAAGTTGAAGCTCAGCCCAGGAAGCATGCTGACTTAGGAAGATGCCACTTAGAAAAAAAGAAATTAAAAGCTAGGTCAGTGATACAGTTCATTGTAAAAGCTATGAGTTCAAGCCTTAGAATAGAAATAAAATTTATACTGGCAGGACTCAAGTTTGTGATCCTTCTGTGTCACCTCCCAAAAGTGCCATTATTTCATGGTTGTGCCATCAAGCTGGAGTATCTGTTCTTAAATTACATGCTAAAAATATTGAAGTTAAGGATGTTCAATAAAACATATGGCAGCAAATATTTAAAGTAAAATACCAAATTTATTAAAACAAAAATTATAAATATGTAAGAATGCATTAACTTATAATCATGGTCAGGAAAATCACCCTAGGCAAAATTAGGGGGTAGAAAATCTTATTTAAGTTAACTGGGTAAGATCCTCCACTTTGGAATAGTTTGCAACAAAGAAAGAATGTTTGGAAGGTTTTTCACTGAAAATAGAGAATAGTTCAATGATCTGAGCTGTCTTTGATTTCAAGCCAGGAGATACTGGGGGGGGGGATCACCAAACACAGGATAGTGTTAGATGTAACTTGAATTCTGTTTCATTTTTTTTTCCCAATGTTGATATTACTATTTACTGTTCACTTGCCTAAGAACACTGCTCCCTGAATTTTATCCTCAAATTCCCCTTGCTTTAAATGGGAGACAGAACTGGAATTTTTCCAGTAAATATATTTGCATTCAGAGCAAGCATAGTCATGATTTTCCTCTTTGCTATGTAGACTATGAAATACTCAGTTTTATTTTGATAGTGTATATTAATTATACAGAATAATATGTTTTCCTGTGGCATATTGGCTCATGCATATCACACATTTTATTTTCACTCCCTCATCCCCCTCCCATTGCTTCCCTGTCTTTCCATCCTGATCACCTTCCTCATCTCTAATAATCTTCCTTTCATGTTATCTTCACTCCTCCTACACATTCCTCATATGAGAGAAAGGATATACTATTCAGCTTTCTGTATATGTGTTACTTCACTTTAAATTGTGGTATCTACTTCCATTCACAGTGAAAATAATGTTTCCTAGATACTCTTCCAGCAGAGGATTAGTTTATATGCAAGGAGCTAAAAAAGAACTTTAAACTTACAAAATGTAAACATTCCAATAATAAATGGACAAAAAGATTGAGTAGAAAGTTTTAAAAAGAAGTACGAATGGCTAATAAATTACTAGAAAAAAATGTTCAACAATTTTGGCCACTATAGAAATGTAACTTGAGGCTAAAGTGAGATTTCAGGAATGCTGGTGAAAATGCAGGAATAAAGGAACCCTTCTATGTTGTTAGTGAGTCTACAAACAAGTACAGCTACTATCAAAATTAGTATGGTGGTTATTCAAATAATTAAAAATAGAGACACTATTCAGTCTAATTATGCAGCTCTTCAGCATAGTATCCAAGGAATAAAAGACATCATAGTACAGACATCCCTTAGAAGCATGTGTATTATGGTGCACTTCACAGTAGTGAAGCCATAGAAACAGCCTAGATGTCTACCAATGGAGGCATGGATGAAGAAAATGTATATGTACTCAATATTTTAAACTATTATAAACAGTGACTATTTTAGTGATAGTATCTATCTTTCATCATACACATGTGTAATTCAGTAGTATTCCCATGCTTAAAGGCAAAAATACTTCAGATTTTGTGAAAATGATTTTTTTTTTAATTATCAACTAAGCAGAAGCACATTCTTAATCATGGAGATAGCTCAACAGCCTAAACAACTGCTTGGCAAGCTCAAGGACCTGTGTTCGATCCCTGGTATTACATGCCAAGCCACCCTCAGGTGCTGAGCCAACCACCAAAACAGGCTGAAACAGGAGGGTTGCTACACATCTGAACTGTGCAGTGAGACCCTATATCAAATAAATAGTATTGATGATGATAATAAATATTGGTACAGATGTTTTCTTTTATAGTGTTAAAAATTAATTATTAGAAGTTTCAGGTTATTTTTTTGATACACTCGATCCTCTATAATTTATAACTTTGCAATTATGTTTCCTTTTTATTTTGTCTGGCCACTTGTCATGCCTTTCAAGGAGATGTGAGAGTGGTGACTTCTGTTATGGCATGAGGCATTCCATTTTTAATAATAACTTCATGTCACAAATGGAAGGAAGTACAGTAACACAGTGAAAATCTTAGAACTTTCTCAGATACTACTTCTAGTGCCTATCAACATGTCATGATTTCCTGTCAGACCCTCAGAAATCACAATGTATTCAACTCATACGCTCATTTTTCAGTTCTTACATTCCAAATCAGTCACCTGACTGGTGACCTTGTCTGATGCTGATAGTTGGGTTGCACTACCAAAAATTTATTTCAGGGAGTTTGAAACTTTCCTGTTATTGGACTTACTGTTTATAGTTAAACATGAAAAAATCTTTGGAAATCCTATGTCAAATGATCAGAAGTTAGTGTTTAAGAATTCACTTGTTACTCCATTATTACAGACAATATTATTTACTATGAAATGTGTGTACATGTATAGAGATTAAAAGAGATACTGAAGGTATGTGTCATAGAATCACTACTATTTTGATTTAACTATGATAGATTGGTGAGCTCAAGAAGTAGATGTAAAGTTTAATATGTTCACTTTCAAAAGAAAGCAAATATAATTTAATCTATTACATGTCACACGAAATAACCAAAAAGAACTTAAAATATGTATGTAAAATATTTCAAATTGTTTAAAATAATTTATTACTTTTAACAGGCCATTGTTACTCATTTTTCTAGGGCAGTGCCAATCCAATCAGTGTACTGATTTGGCAGTCACACAAACAATCCCAGCAACCTAAATCTCAGCATTGTACTATGAATCAGGCACAAACTCTAGATTCAGTTACCTCTGAAGAAACCTGCATCCCCACTGAATGCATGAGACTTGAAGTGGGGGCAGCTAGACATAGCCATACCAAGGAGAGAGAAGTCTGTTAGACTTAATAGAACACTTGATACTTTATAAACATTTTGATGAATGGAGAACAATATTTTCAAAATGAATCATTCTTTAAGATAGAATTCATCAGGCAGTCTTCAGAATTTATAAAAAGATGAAATTGGATGCATAATCAAGGATTGGATCATAAAAGAATTATTCTCAGAAAAAAGAATCATTTAACCCCTACAAAGGAACATAAAATATTACCTAGCATGCACTGCAGTATTGAAATATTTTTAGACATTATCATAAACAAGGTCTAATTTTTTCAAATATATATGTAATGGGAATGGAAAAATTTTACAGATAACTTAAACCTGAATTAAACACAGGGATAGCAGTAATGTGACAGGAATACAACTGCTGGACTGTGGAACAAAATGGAAATAGTAACTTAGGAATCTTGCTTTTAGGCAACTTGACTTGGTAGTAATTGTTTAATGAGGTAATAAACTTTAGAAATTAATAAGTGATAGGTAATTAGTTCAGGTGCATGTTAAATAGCCCCACATCATTAATAAAGAATTTTGATATGTGGCTGTGGAAAGTGGGAAAAGGACAGATATAAAACTTTGATATCATAATGATAACATTACATTTGGGTTGATTGGAGCAGATACACATTATTTTAGATATAAAATGAGAAGAACCCATGGATGTTACCAAATTTAAATACAGAGTACAGGTGAAATCCTTCAAAAGTAAGATAAAAATGCTGTAAAACCTTGAGGATAGAGAAAAAATAGAAAAAAAATATAGCCAGGAATTAAACATAGTTTGAAGCATTGTGTAGTCACTAATTTGTATTTTTGCAGTGATTATAAACATTGTGACCAATGAACATGTTAATAATCTTTAATTGGAGGCTTTAATAACTTCTGTGCTCATGATTATAATGCAGAGGACAAAAATGAAATTCTAGAGCAATTAGACAACCAACTATTGGTAAGCAATTAGCAATGGAAGTCTTTTTTTTTTTCTTTTTTATTTCTGGAACCAGGGATTGAACTCAGGCCCATGTGCTTGCCCAGGAAGTGTTTATTCCACTGAGCCATCTCCCCGGCCCCAAAAATGGAAGTCTTGCCTACAAAAACAATTTGCTATTTTCAAAAAGAAAATAATAGTCTCAGGTGAATGGAAGTAGAGTTTGCAGAGTATGTTTTAAAGGTCCAGAAGAGTAATTTGAA
>NDGN011553870.1:0-7500 GCA_002564285.1 Tympanoctomys barrerae | reverse complement strand
ACTGGAAATGATTAAATTGCTTTTCCCCTTCCCCAAGGTGCATTTTTCTTATTTCCATATAGTAAAGTTGAGCTTTAACAGTGCATAATGTGACATTTGGAATGCTTATCAACTGCATGTGAACATTAATAACCTGCACTTTTTTGTCTTAAGGTTTGTTGAGCTGTTTTGTTCACTGTACTTTAACTGTGATATGGAAAAGATTGCATTCTCTGTGCTGTTACTAATTAGGAAAGAGAATTGCTTTGATTTTGTCTCTTGTTTACTATAACTTTTTAAAGTAAAGCCTTGTACTACAGGTTGTTGGAGTACTCCTAGATCAGTGTTTCATAGTAGCCAGCAATAAGTAGTGCAAGTCAACAAAAACACAGCAAACTTAGGCAAAGTGTCCTTTCTTTGAGATGTGAGTTCTTTCATGAGGTTTTCTTTAGGGTCAGAGTTACCTAAAGTGAAGCCTTCCTTAACTTATGGACTTCAGATTCTGCTTGGAATCCTACCGGATCAAGAAGCACATACATTGTGCAATTATCTTTACACTACAACAGTTGAACACAATCTTACTAGGATTTTGAAACCATTGTCTGATTTATGGTCAGTGGATTTAAAAAGAAATCCACATGCAGATCTTTTAAGACTTAAGAAGTGATCATAGAAAAGACTAAATGACTGTAAAGATGCTCTTTTTTTTTTTTTTTTTTTTTTTTTTTTAAAGCATCTCTCTTACCTCCCCAATCTTCCTTTCTCTACCTTCCTATTTCATCTTTCCCCTAACAACCCCCTCCTAGGTGCTCGGTACTTTACCAAGGTTCTATATCTCAGTGTTTTATGTTGGAGTTTTTCCTTGTTTTTAGTTTAATAGTTGGTAAGTCCTGTTTGTGCTGGAAAAAAAAATGGTATATTTGACCATATGTGTTATTTATCAAGACAGTATGATCAAATGTGCCAAAAACAAGCAAACAAAACTTAATTCCTGAAAAGTATGCCTTATTTTTATTGATCTATTCTGTTTTATAATTAAGGTCCAAGAGCTTGGTTAAACTATGTTATTGCCTAAGTAAAAGAAAACTTGAAATGCATTTCAATATTGACATTCTTTAAAATGAGAGACACTGTCAAGTAATTTAATCCAGAGATCAACCACCAGATTTGAAATGTGTGAATTGTGTGTGTGTGTGTGTGTGTGTGTGTGTGTTTGGTGTTGTTCATTGTGAGGTTTTGTTTTTTTTTTTTTCATTTTAAATCACCAAATCTTTTTTAAGCTACTTTTTTTTTTTTTGTACCTCCTATTTATCATGCTGATGTTAGCAGAAGCAGTCATCCAGCCACAGAGGGAGCTAAAGTTAACTAACCAGAACTGTACAAATCATTATACTTGCCTTTGACAACAAAGGAAGTTCATAAGAAAAGCCATATCGGCTTTTCCTCTACTAAATACAGATTGGAGATAAATGCATATTTGCCAAATGGAAAAACAGAATGCTATAGTTAGGAAAGACAAACTGTTTTCCAGCTTCTCAAAAGCCATGGAAAGTAGAAACCAAAATCAATAGGGAAATTGAAAAAACCTTAAGTCTGACATTCTAGTTGTCCTGTGCAGGTGTTGAAATTTGACTCAAAATGGAAAGTATATCAATATGTTTTTTAGACCTTCATATCCACAGATGGATACCTATTCCAGTTTGATTTTTTCAGGTAATGGAGAAAGCTGCTAGTATTTTTAAACCCTGCCTAAAAGACAGATAATTTCATTTGAGAGCAAATACTTATTGCCTTGAAAAATAGCACTGTAAAAGCCTATGATAATTAGTCTTAGAATAACCTTTACCCCTTTCAAACTATGCAAATTATTAAATATGTGTAAATTAGAGTTCAATTAAAGATAGTTGATTATAGTGCAATCAGATGGCATTCACGAACTTAACTGGAGCATATACAAATAAAATCTATTAGTTTAAGAGTTTTTTATGCTGACAGAAAAATATAATTTAGCTACCTATTCTAAAAATGGTGAATATTATTAATATTGTATAATAAGACTTGGAAGACTGCCTCCTTTTTGAAGAGAGAGATTAAGGATTTTTATAATTGTTTTTCATCAAATTTTAATATTTTTGTCAAATTTTTAGGTGTTTAATTTGTAAAACAGTTTGCTTTGTACTGGCATACAGAAAATAGGATATTGATTTTAAACTTTTTGAAGCCAAGTGATCAAGTAATTTGTAATAAAAGTCAATGGATCTATATCAGTTGTACTCACTGTTTTCATTTCTTATTAACATAGAGATGCTGTACTTTTTCTGCAGGAAAATGGAACTAAATTTGGGTGGAAGGGAGGGGAAGGATAAATCTGTTGGTAGAATCTGGGAGGGGTAGGATGGCCTAAGCACTTTAAGTCAATTAAGAATTAATACTGTACATTTTTAAAAGATGCCATGTCAACTGGTATCTTCCTGGTTTCTTATGGAACTTAATGTTTGGAGAGGTTATCTCATTCATTTTTGTTTCTGTGCTTTAATATTTTGTGTTTCGGCATTGTGAAACTTTCCAAACTAACACACTTGTCTTTTATGGCATTTATCTACCAGATGGTGACCCCATCATGAGCATTATTAGTTTTATTTCCCATACATGGCTCACCATCTCTCTACAGTGTTCCTACACATTTTTTTATATTGTATTATACACACACACATTTCCAGGTGATTTTAAAATGGGGCTTTATGAATTATTGCTGTGGTAGCTTTCATATTTGCACAATTTCTTTTAAACATATGAACCTACTTATAAGATTTTCTTCCCCATAAAATGAGATACTAAGTTCTTTTCCAAGTCTTTTGAATATCAGAGTGAGATCTTGCTTTTTATATAAAAGAATGCTAAAACAAGGGCATCTTTAGCAACTTAAATGTGAAATGGTAATGATGCTAACATTTATAGTTATAACTTGATTATCCCTAACTGGGAATGTCATAATAGTTTGGAGGTATATATACTTTGCCATGAGTGCAATAAATAGAGAGAATTTTTCAGAATTTCCTAAGTAAATAAATTCACCAAAGTTGTTTGTGCAAAATTGTGTCAAATTTTATCAGTTTAAATCATACATTATATTTCTATTTTCTTCATAGTATATTAATCAGATTTAGGCTACTTGTAGTGAAAAACACTATAAAACAAAATGATTATTGCTATTAAAATTACTGTTTCCACCCAGCAGTATTAATTACCATAGAATTATCTTTGCAGACTTTTAAGAAAAGCTGATTTTAATATTTATGAAATTATTTGTTCCTAAAGCAAAATCCAAATTTAAGACCTAGGCCATTTGGCATTTTTTAATGAAAACTTCATTAATATAGGCTAAGTGAAGATGATCTAGACTAGCATTAGCCTGAGTCAGGTAGAATTGCAAGATGCAAGAACAACCACATGAAATGTGGAAAATATGATAGGTTCCAAGCCAAGACTTTGTCATCTTTCATCTATCAAGCTGACTACCAGATTTTGATGTTAAATGACATAGGCAGTTTTTTTCTTTAAGAAGTTGTCTATGGCCAGACCACCCTGAACGCACCTGATCTCGGAAGCTAAGCAGGGTCGGGCCTGGTTAGTACTTGGATGGAAGAAAAATATGGTGAAGGTCACTTAGTACAAACATTTTTTAAACAAGGATTTTGTAGATACACATTCTTTTTTATTTTATATCCATATTACATTTGGTATTGTTTGCTTTCTTTTTCTTGATATCCTTTACTTTTGTGGTACATTGTCTTATTGATAGGTAGAAATGTGGTCACTGTCTATGTAAAATAAAATTGTTTCCTATGGGTCAGAAATATTTTATTCTGGAATCACAAGATTTTTGTGCTTTCATAAATACATACTTTGTTTTGATTATTACCAGTGATTTGCTTATTAAATTTTTGTAACTTCAATGAAATTTTTAAATTATCTTTATTTAGGGTCTACTTTAATAATCAGGAGGCTTCCAAGTTTAAGGACTAAGATCTTCTATTCTAGATTTGTAAAAAACATGGAAATATTCTTGTTAGTATGTATTTTGATCTAAGATGTATTAACCAGAAGGCTTCTAGGAAGATGTAAGAAAAGATGTTTGTTGTGAAGTGGTAGTTAAAGTTATGGCATAGGTGGCTTCTGGTCACCTTTACTAGCTCAAATTGTGATGACCATCAGGTAATGATTTATTAAATTTATATTAAAGTTGGGCCAAACTCTTATTTAGCTGCAGTGATTGGCAATTTCCAGTGCAATTAGTTGTGTTGGGGCTTTAAGCTACCATGTCTTTTATGTATCTGACATCTTGTTTATCGTAGCGTCTTTTTTCCTTGTTTTTTGTTTTTCTTCTTTATTCTTCTTGTCATAGGCCTGCCAGTGGCATTCAAGTTTACCTTCTTCAGAAAGAAGAAATTGCTGACTCCTGCTTAGAACATAGCTAACTGATGATCCACAGAGATTTCTATATTATGAGGTAATTGGGCAGTTTTTTTTTCTGCTGTTTTCCCCTTAAGATTTAAGTTGACAATTTTAAGAGCATCTAAATTAGTGTTAAATTTCTTTTAATTGAAGAGAGTAACAAGTATGTGTCTCTTAAGTTTCTGGGAACTGAGACATTGGTTTGGAAGTTTGATAGCAGGAAGGGGAAAGCTGTTTAAATGTTTGTGACTGGAAGTATGAGAAGTACATAAAAGGGAATGGTTTGGATGTAAATTTGGAGGAATTTTTATTGGATTAGGAAAAAGATGCTTAGATGAAGTCTGTATGAGAGCTGTTAAGAACAATTAAGTTGCTCTTTACTAAGGAAGTTTCAGTAATGCTAGAGAATAGGTCCTTGTTGGTTGAGAGAAAACTGGTCAGTAGCTAGTTGTGGTGGTGATGATGATGATGATGATGATGATGATGATGGTGATGGTGGTGCATTACATAAATCTGTTTCTATGTATAAGATGTTTGCTTTTGTGGGACAAATTTTAAATAGCATAATTGGAATGGCAGCTTTTCTAGTAATGGCAAGTTGGTGCTAAGGACTTTCTGAAAAAAGATATAAAAGTTTCAAACATTTCCACAGTTACCTTTTTTAAACTATCAGTAATATTTATCTTTACTGGTTATATTTTCTTGGGCTCTTATCACAATGTAGTTTACCTTTAGATCTGTATCCAAAGAGCCTTCCTACTACATAAACTCAACTTTGATCCACATTAATTTCTTAGAAATACCATGTGAAAGCACTGTTTCAATTTTTGATATCTTGTCTGTTTCACATTTATAGTTTTGGCAACCATTTAATATTGTAGACTTTCTGATGCCTTCACATTACTATATTTCTGAAATTAGATGATATCCTATAAACTATGTTTCTGTTTTTCCACTTTTTCTCTTTAAAATTGTAGACGTCCCAAGAGTTTGTTGGTGGCAGATGTTGATTATATAATTTAGTGTATCTTGGAGATTCTTTTTTTTTTATAGAGATGACCATTTAATATTCTGTCCCCATAGTCCCATGAGTGTTTTAAATTATTTAAGATAAAAATTACTATATTTTCTAAAGTTATATGATTCAGATATATTTGGATTAACTCTTTGTTGGAAAATATAGTATGAATTATTCCCATTGACTTTGACCATACTTTCAAGTTCCATTTTAATCAGATCTCTGTACATTCATGATAAAAATCTCTTTAAAAATAGTCCAAAAAGAGAGGTTCTGATTTTGTACTTGGAAGGTAGTTTTCCTTTTTTACATATTTCAGCCTCATTAACAATAGAATTATTTTTATATTGCTTATTTTATAGTTATCACTTAGTACAATTTTCACATTTTATTGTGTGTCACATTTTAAACTATAATACAGAACACACTATAACTTGTTTAAGTCAGTGCAGAGCCTTCTTAAGTAGCCCCTCCTTTAGGAATTGGCTTAAAAAGAAGTGAATTCCCAAACCTGTGTCAAGAACCAGTGATTTAAATAACTGTGAGACAAGTCTTTGAAAGGCTTTCTTGAGTCTAGTTAGTGGAAATAAATGATAGCCCATTTCCATGCTGCATAGTTGTTAGGGTTTATAAAGTTGTCAGTATGTAAAAGTGCATAAGTGAGAGAGACTACGTAAAGTTGCCTATAAAATTTCTATTTTTCATTGTTTGCACTATTTATCTTTGCACTTGATTTTTTGAAAGACTAGTCACTTTCACTTTTGTTTCTAGTCTTTTCTAATTTCTTGCAGAATTACGTTTTTAATATCCCTCCCAAAGCAAAATGTATATGCAATTAAATATACTTTTTAAAGCCAAGAAAATATTTAATCTTAGCTATGTAATACAGAAATTTGTTTTGATAAATATTTTAATAAGGCCCTTGATTTGCCAATAAAATTCTTTGTAAATGTGAGCTTTATTAAATGTTTTAAAGTAAAAGCTTAGGATAGATTTGTCTTTGAGATCTAACTTCCAGCCTCAGATAGCCTGATTTTGGAGTGTTGATCTCTTTCCACTTTAGTCAGTGAAATACATGCTTTAAAAAACTGGAAGTGAAGTAGGTGGCAAGTAGCATCTGCTTCTTTCATATAGTTTTCCATGATGTTCATATAGTTTGCTCATGGTCTATATGATATAATTGGTATTTAAATAATTGATTGAATGACTGTTGCTTTTTGGAATTCAGGATTGATTCATTTTTTTGAGGGGGGGTGGTGTGCAGCAAGGGATAAGAGATCTTATTTTAACTAGAGGAAGTCTTACAATCTCAAAGATGTCCTCTGAAAGGAAAGTACAAAAAGTGTACCTGTGAGCATTTTTTTTAGTCTTAGTTTGTGTAACAGTTTTTATAATTGCAAAAAAAAAAAAAAGAAAAAGAAAAAAAAAGAAAGAGATTTGACAGTTTTGTCAATAGAACAGGGAGATGTGTTCTGGGTAAAATTGGTTTTTGCAAGTTATTTAGTCATTTCATTTAATATTCCTTTCCCCATAATTTTTACATACTTAAAACCAAAAGTGATAGGCCTCTTTCACTTCTGGCTTATTTTCAGAATGCCTCAATGTGTTTCTGGGGAGAAGGGAGGGTAGTTTCTTGACATGCTCCTCTCAGCATGTTTTGGTAGTCATTCTGGATCTTATATTTGAAAATCCTATTGAAAACTTGATGGTGTATTTAAAATGAGAATGTCCTCTATAACATGGTGTGAATGTTTGTGGCCAAATTCTGTTGTGGAACACACAGCTTTGTTTTTAATTTGACTATAAAATTTAACTTCCATTGTGTAGATAGGTTTATCTAGTGGAATTGTAGTTGTCTAACCATGAACCAATTTAGGGGGTATAAAAGTTAACAAATGTGGATTTGATTTGACATAGTACTATACAAATCACAAGTTAAAGGCTCACATCATCAGAGTTACCTAACTTTTGTGTTGTTGGGTCTTTAAATGTGGATGATATTCAGCAAAATTTTATATATATATATATATATATATATATATATATAT
>NDGN011553866.1:16790-44917 GCA_002564285.1 Tympanoctomys barrerae | reverse complement strand
TGTGTGTGTGTGTGTGTGTGTGTGTGTGTGGCCAGCTCAGCCCACCAGGAGGTGAGACTGGCTGGCATGTGGTGCTGGGGGATTGAACCGCGGTCCATGTGCTTTGCTAAGTTTGTTCCAAGTAGGTGCTTTAGACCAATGAGCCATCTCACCAGTCCGAATGATCATTTTCTGCATAGAGTGAATTTATGGGAGTCTCATTTATGAAGACATTAGAAAGTTGTGGTTCATAGGTCTAGCACATTTTCTCCTCCCAAATAAAAATTGCTTTTGAGCCAGCACAGGTAGGAAGTATTTCATTTTTATGTTCGGAGTGCTCCTGTTTTCCTTGCAAATGGAGCTGGGCAGTCTCCTTGGATTTGTCTGAGTGGAGCAGCTGTTCTCTCCTAGCACACCGGAGCCTGGCTGGTTGGCTGAGTCCTGTCTGGAATGTGTTCAGCCTTTCCTGGCCTTAGGGCTGGAAGCTGAGTTCATCTCTCAGTGGAATCTGTTAATCCACACATAGCATACTTCTTTTTTGCCAGTGGGACAGATTGCGTTGTTTAATTTAGTAATTGTTATTTAAAGGGATTACACAATCTGCATACTGAGAAGCCTGCATTTTACAGGGCAAGTGCTGCCTGTGTGCAGCACTACATATTGGCTTACTGCACTGTGTTTGCCTCTTCGTTTTTTTTCCCCCTGAGTAGTTTACTCTTTCACTGAACCAAATTTGGCAACCTGTTCTAACAACTGAAATATTTAAACTACAAAACAACAAAGCAGTAATGAGGGTGCTCTAAAACACATTGTAAAACTACTGTGTACTTTCTGTTTCTTAGAAAGTAGGACTATTCCTGCAGTGTGGTATATCTCTACATATCTAGTGTTTGATTCTTATTTTGACTACACCTTTTTAAGTATTTTCCTATTGCACCATTTATCCAAATAAAAATTACATAAAATATCTTCTTAGGGGTGGGGATATAGCTTAACAGTACAGGCACCTGCCTAGTAAGCACAAGGTCCTGACTTAAATTCCCAATACAAAAATACATAAGTAAATAAATAAATAATTCTTCTTGTTTCTTTGCACTACCTTCATCTTAAAAGACAGAATGAGATTTATTATAGAATTGAGATCTGACTTTTCCTTGAAAAATGAATTCACATTAAGACTTTTAAATCAATAAAATCATACTTATACATATAATTATTTAAATATATAGTATACATGGATATTTAGGAAAGCCATCTCAATGCTTATTCAAAAGGATAACATAGAATGTGAAGACCTCCAGTGATTACTTAGATTTTTGATTTTGTCAAATATAATCACATGGCCTTGAATGGATACATAATTTTACCTGTCTCTCCTTGAGAGGTCTTTTGACCTTGGCCAGGTATGCTACCTGATAGAAGTTGTAAGATCTAGCCAAGGAGCATGAGCTTACTTAAAAGGAAGGCTTTGATTTGTTTGGTTGCTTGGCTTACTGACTGGTGATTATTTGATTGTTTGTTTGCTTGCTTGCTTGCTTGATTGATTGATTACCATACTGTAGATTGAAGCCTGGACCTTTGCACTATACTGCACAAATCTACATCCATAGTCCCTAGGTTTGTTTGCTTAGTCATATATTATTTTGGAAGAATCTTGCTAAGTGATGAGGGTGGCCTTGATTTTGTAACCCTATTGCCTTGACCTCCCAGAATGCTGGGATTACAGGCATAAGCCACCATGGCCTGCTACAGCCTTGTTCTTCAGTGTAGAATTTAGGACTAAGCAGGAGTGTGAACAACAAAGAGTAATAGTTGCCCCTTTTTGCTTCTGTTCATACAAGTCTCCTATTTGGGGCCTACTCTACTTCTTTAAACAAGAAGTTTGCTTCTTTTTATTAGTAAAAGTTTGCAGTAAATAACATTTACATTCCTTGTGTTGAGTTGGTACATGTACCTAGCGCATCTTAATTCTTTTTTTGATCCTCCTTCCCTCCTCTCCCTCCACTGTGTCCCAATTTCCTTCCTATATGAGTAAGATCTATTTTTTAAAAGAAATTTATATTTTCTTAACTTGATTGATTATCAGTTTAGGATTTAATATATTCCTTTCTATGCCATTTGAATTAGTCAGAGGCAGGTCTTTGAAATGTGCATTTTAAAGGTACATGGTGATAGACAGTTTTTCCTTTTCTTAATTTTTTAAAATTAATACTTCTATGTTCTTTTCCTTGTTATCTCTCAAGACATGACAAAATGCAGATATAATTGTTTTTGAATTTTAACATTTGTAGTTTTGTTTAAAAGCTCAACATACTGAGGGCCAGCCAGATAGCTCAGTGGACTAAAGCTTCTGCTTAGGCAGAGCACAGCAGCTGGGATTCGATCCCTAGCATGCCATGTCAGCCCCACCCCTGGAGCGCACTGAGATGGTGATTGAGACTGGGCGTGGTGGTGTAAGCCTGTAATCCCAGTCTTGGGAGGCTGAAAGCAGGAGAATCACTAGGAGTCTAATCTATGTAGTGAGACCCACACCCTGTACACCCTGTCCTAAATACATTTAAAAAAAAAGGCTCAACAGACTTTCTGAGAAAATGTTTGCATTACTTTTTCCTGTTTTAACATGAAAATATGACCACTGGATTGAATAACTGTCTGCTGAGTCTGCATTTCCCGTCCTCAGTGTCTCTTCACCTCCCCCCCCCCTGCCCTGGGCACCTGGACTCGCAGTCTCTCGCTAGGGCTGAAGCTGCTGCCAGTACGGTCATGGCTTTCGTTCTTAAGTGCTGGTGCCACGAGAAAACTATGCTGATTGTAGTGCAGGTTGAGGTTCCTGTTATCAAGCTAGGTACCTTTCTATTTGTACTTCATATACCAAGCACAATTAATGGATTCTATTTTACTCATGCATATATCCTATATAGTCCTACAGATTTTCGTTACTATTAATCTCTAAGAAAATATAACTGCTTTTACATCCATACTTAGAATATTGATGGGTTCTTGGTGTTATTTAGAAAAGTTAGGATCTAAATACTAGTTAAATAACTCCAGTTAAAATGACTGATTGTAAATGTCATACAACAGTGGAGCCTATCAAAGGTGTAGAAGATGCTGCCTTTTCCCATCCGGGCATCGATGCTTAATTAATAAAGGAGTCACACTGTGGCCCAGAAGGAGAGGGGTGGCACAATAGCTGGAGCAGTGGTGCACATGTCTTTTTTATTTCCTGGAGTATAACAAAAATTCATCTGGAGCTTATTAGAACAATGTAGGTTGTAGTATTTATTCTATATAAATTGCCTCAATGAATGAGATGTCCAAGTGTAACCTTAAGCCTTTGTCTTACTTATAATTCCAGTAAGAGCACGTTGCCATCCACCCCACCCCCACCCAAATTATTTCCACTCACTTGAAGCACTTATCGCATAATTACCATTTGAGTTAGGTCTGGAAGTTCTTTTTTGTGAGTGACTTGAGGAAGTGTGATAACAACTATGGAGAGTGTTGCTACAGAAAGCCACCTGATGCAAAGCAGACTGGTACAAACATTGTGCTGTGTCCTCAGCCCCCTTACCCGTCCAGATTGGCACCGTGTAACTTCTGGCTCTTTCTTCAATTCAAAATGGCCATGAAATGTAAATGTTTCAGATTAATTCAGGACAACAAGACAGCTGTGTCAACACAACGAAAGATACTTACAAAAGACCCTGGGCACCTGCTTTAAAGAGTAGCAAAACAGATAGGATAAGTGTTCAAAATGAGGGGGATATTTTGAGGGACATTAAAATGATTTAACTTTTATTGTAATAATTTTTAAAAATGTAAATGTTAACTATTTTTCAATCACAACTTTTATGAAAAGTGGAGGCAAATATTAATAAGAACTTTAGGAAGCCTTCAGTTTAGATATTGTGATGCACTAGAAAATTTAAGTTATTACTTAGCATTTTATGTGGAAGAAATTGTGTTTCTTTTAGATCATAAGAGTTAAAAATAAAACTCAGCTGTTCAGCATCCAAAAGTATTTCTGTGGTGGGAGTGTGCTGTCCACTGTGGCGGTTAGCTGTTCCTTGTCTACAAGTCTGCGTTAACTCCTTCCTGAATAGTACACAGGAATTTCCGTTACGCCATTTTCAGCAAACATCAGCTAACAAGGCTGACTTGACCTCTTCTACTTTGAAAAGCAATTTTTCTAATTATTTTCATTTTAGACATGGGTGAGATGATTTATGGCTAATTATTATAATTAATTTAGCAATACTGAAGCTATCCAGTGCTTTAGTAAGTACTGTGTTACTTTTCTTAAGAGTAAGATAATCAGAGCTATATGAATGAGACAGCAGGTTCCTTAGACTGAGTATGTGGAACATATTACTTTGCTATTATTTGTTTCTAATTTAAAAATATTAATTGCTCAAATGATAGACCAACCACATTCATTTCTGTTCCAGGAATATTTGATGATATCAGAGATAACTTGCATTTAAGAAAAGAAGTATAATAAATGATATTGCAAAAGTTAAATTCCTCATTTACAAAAAATACAGACCCACATTTCTTACATTGGAAATAAATTCTGGAAAAGTCAAATCTAAAAAACTGTTAAATGTAAAATACAACAAAAATGATAGAGCACTTCATTTACTTTGTATAAAGCAGCAGTTTATGAATCATTATACATAACCCAGAAGCCACAAAAATAAAAAATAAAATTTGCACATCTGATTATATAGGGAGTTTAATGTCTATATGACAAAACATTATGAATAGAGGAAAAATATTTGCAGTGAATGTAAGAACATACTATATTCAGAAGAGGTCACTGACTAGAACAAGTAAAAATCACCTGATAAATTGTTTCAAAAGAATTTAATATGCATGCCATTTCATTCCATTTGTACTATTAGTTTCTTTTAGTTAATTAAAAACAAAATTTTGTGCTATTATCTGTTTCTTTTTTTGTAAGATTCTCTTTTTGTCTATGTCTGTGTCTTGGTTTTTTGGTACTGGTAATTGGTCCTCTGAGTAACTACTTTGAAGATAATGATACACAGTGTATTGACTATTGTTATTCTCTTATTTTGTTAAAAATTTTGTTTTGTTTTCACAAAATTAAAGTGAATAAAGCATATGAAAAGAGTGTTCATTAAATGTGTACAGATGGATTGTCAGGAATGTTATAGTAAAACACTGCTGAATATTATTTCTTACAGACTAAATTACCAAATTAATCTCTGCTTGTTGAAGATTTAATAGGCATTCCCATTGTCTCTTTTTGTGAGAGAAAAGTGGAAGGTATATTGGCATATATACCAGCAGTTAAAGTTTGAATTTCTTTGCACTTTCCACTCCAGTCCTAGTAGTTCATAGCAAATACATTTTCACTTATGTGTGTGGAATCATATGATATAAATGACTGTAAAAGCCAACAACTGTGGGACATTTTCTTTCTAATGAGGTTTGTTTTTACTATTTTGTGGGTATCAGCTTTGTCTTCCGAACATTCCTGCATTCAGTCCTCTTATTTTCCCAAATTTTCCTTGGTAGGGAAACCAGAGTAAAACTGCAGGTATTCAAGTAACACCCAAGCCCAAGCAGCTGAGCACCTGTGAGCCAGGATATGTACCCTGGCCTCTCCTGCTGAGGAGTAATTTTGGCCATAAGAAGATCAGGTTTTGCGGGGTAGAGCCTAGCCTGCAGGATAATTTGTCATTCAAGGTGTGAATATACAGGGAAAAACGAACAAGGAAAATGTACCACTTAGTGTTGGTTCTGTTCAGGTTTTTAAAATGTGTTGTCTTTCAGATACATGTGAACTTGTGTGTACATGTGTGCTTCCATGCACGTATTATGCACACAGACTAGGAGAGGAGGTGAGCAGCTCAGTAGGGCAGCCAGCTACTTCCCTCCACAGAAGGAATGCAAGCGGGAGCTATGAGAGCGGCCTTGCACGTTACGCTCTGTAGATGCACGCAGCACACGTTTGCTCGGCTCGGTTCTTTCATGGGACAGTGTGTTTGTATGCTGCTTTTGCACTTTAAAAACATCAGCTAAAAACTGAAGGGAATATAGGTTTATGCAACAGCACTTGGTAAGGCGACTTTTGCTCAAAGCATATAAGTAATGCAACACATCCGCTGTTAGTGCAGATACATGTATTTATATAAAATATGAAATTTCATGGTTTCAGGGAATTGTAGGAAGTGTCTAAAGTGTGGCCAAGAGGGGGTTTGTGCTACCCAAGGGTTCTGAGTGCGGAGTCTGGGTGAGAACTGTGACAAGCCAGCTTGTGTCCTTTCCATTGTATCTTACTAGACACTTGTGAAAAATTTGCCTGTAGTAGCCTGAACTGCAAGGCTTTCTTTTCTTCTCCATGAATACCTATAAATGCTTATCCAAAGTCTTCTCTCAGAAGTTCTTTTAAATCCAATTCTCTGGGGAGATAGCTCGGTGACTTAAGCACCTGCTGGCAAGCACAAGGTCCTGAGTTTGATCCCTGTACCAAAAATAAATAAATAAATAAAAATCCAATTCAATTAGTAGCATAATTTGAATTCTCTGACCTCATAGTATGTAGGAATTTCAGACGTATTGGAAATGAACTACACTTTAAACACTTAAATTAAGGTTTGGAAATATAAATTATCTGTACACGTTATGTAGAGCAAGCTGAACAGTTATATTTGTGGGTGCAGGTGTGATCAGAAGATATTAATGGTCAAAACCATGTCACTGTAAGAGAGACGTTACCCTTGATTCCCTTCACAACCTCCCCCCACGCTCTTCCAACGCAGCCGCCCGCCCGCCGTCGCTGCTTCTCTCTGAACAGCTCCGGGAGTCCTTTCTTGTGAGAGTCTGCAGCTGTGCTGTCCTGGCTGCCCCTCGCCCTCCTGAGGCGACCGCTGCGTTCACCTTTCACAGTTATCTTGACTGTGGGGACGAGCCAGGCACTTCGGGTGTCAGGCCTGGCAGGGGGGTAAGACGGATGAAGACACGTGAGCATGGCTTTATTCTGCGGAGTGCCATGAGCCTTGTGAATCAGTTCGTGGTGGTGAGGCAGCTGCGAAGACGTTCACAAAAGAAAGCGTCCCGAACTGCTTTTGAATTTGGCAGAAATGATGAAATAAGTGTGTTGGAAGGCTAGAAGGTATAAAAAGGTTGATACTGAGGAGGGATTGATGGCACTGTGTTTTTTACTGTAATGAAGCTTTAAAAATTACTTTTAAACCTACACCACAGTTTCTGCTCTTACTGAAGACTATATGAATGATTTTTATGTATGGAATATTATATACATATAAACCGGTAGGACATGAGATGTATGATTTGCAGGAAATGTACTAAAAGCATTTATGAAAATATGTGAAAAAATCTCCTAAGAATGTGTTAGTGCTTTTTAGGTAAATAATTATGTTTTTCACTAAATAGATGTTCATTAAATAGTCATAAAATTGATGTAGTCAGCCTATGATTTTTATTTTTTAATTATCAGGATGTTGATGAAAATTCTTCTGATCTAGTACATGATCTGCACATGTCCTTAGAAGAACTGTATGCCCAAAGCCTCCTGCATAGGCAGAATGAGACTCCGTCTTCGGCAGACGTGAGCATGGGGTCAGCTTCTGGGTTTGCTGTCAGTGATTACACGCCTGCAGATCCTGTCGGACAGTGTGCACACGGAAGCGCAGTGCCTTGGGCTGACTCTCGGCCACCACGTGAAGTTGTGGCAAGCGCAGAACTTACTTTTCCTGTGCTTCCTGATTCAGCTGGAAAGGTAATATTGTAAAGACATGGCTTGTGTATGGCAAGATAACAAAGAATTGGAGTGTCTGGGTAGTGTCTGTTTATTTAAAATGAGTACTTGTTTGATACTGAAACACTTAAGCAGCTTTTGAGCTTGTTTCGGTTATACTAGGTAGAGCACGTGTGTAATGTTGAAACATTCCAAAGTCTTGTTTTCCTTTCTACATAACTTGTTTTTTTTCTTTCTTTCAGGGCTCTGAGTGCCTAATTGAACAGAGCTCTCTGGCCTCTAATGATGAGTTTGTCATGCTTGAAAATATGTCCAAAGAATCTTTTGAGAGGACTATTACTATAGCAAAAGGCAATTCTAGCCTAGGTAAGTTCCTCATTTTCTACATATCCCCACTTCTTCAAACTGCAGGACAAGGGGAGGTATTGAACATGGTAAGTTTCAATGTGTTTTGTACTATATATAAGGAAATATTGGACTGGGGGTATAGCTCAGTAGAAGAAGCGCCTACCTGGCAAGCACAGGGTCCTGAGTTCAATCCCCTGTACCACAAAAAAAAAAAAAAAAAAAAAAAATGTTTAGAAGTTTTCTTGTAGTTTTTATAAGTTTTCTTTTGGTGTCTATTTTTTCTAAAATGGTTAACAGGATTGTTTACTTCATAGTCACTTAAATTCTTCATTCTTTCTCAAAGTAATCAAAAACTTCAATTACATTCAAGTAAAAGGGCTGGGATATAGCTCAGTGGCATAAGCGCCTGGCAAGTGCAAGGTCCCAAGTTTGATCTCCGGTACAAAAAATAAATAAGTAAATTACACTGAAGTAAAAGGTATAAGCATTTTTTGTGTATGAAATGGCAAATTAGAAAAGAAATTCTTAGAAAAATGAAATCAGCATTTTGGAATTCTGAATTCTTTGGAAAAGTAAATTATTAGTTTCTTTGAATGTAAACAGTTATGTATAAGTCAGTTTGTATCTAATCTTTTTCATTCACTGAAATAAAGGCTAGTAGCAATAGGTGAACCACTATCAAAATATAAATACACTTTGTTGCATAATTCTTCCCATGTGGCAGGATTTTGAAGTCCTGTGTTACCCAGGAGTTGTTTCAGATGGTTAGTAATAGCAAAATCCTTGAAATTGGGAAAGAAGCCTTCCTGTGGAAATAACCGTGATTACAACAGTTAAATTTGTGGAGGACAGGACAGGGTGATAGACCAGTTATTCTGAAAGACCAAGTACAGCCCAAGACTAGTTTGCTCTGTATCAGGGATCCTTCCTTTTATGAAGGAATTCTTTATAGTAACGCATTATGCAGGCAGGGTTCTGTGTTCTTGTTGAATTGGAGGCTTTGCAAAGCAGCTCCTGCAGTAGTTAGCCGGTATGACTCCTGCATTTGTCTCCTAGATTTTGTCCCGTTTGGTGGTTGCTGGGCACTATCAGTAGCAGCTAACTAGAAGTGACAGCAGAGGCCTTATAATTTGTTGCACTAGTACGTGTATGATGTGTAAATGTGGACACAATACCTTTAACCCCCCCAGAATATCCCCACCCTTGCTTCAGACACAGGGGTCCCACTATTCTCAGGGCTCACTGAATCAATTTGCATGTCCTCTTGGTGAGTGCCATCATGAGGAAGGTGCTTCCCCGTGCTGTCCGGTGGAAGGACCACTTTATGAACTCAGTGGTGTGTACTCATTCACCTTATGTACCAGCTCTGGCGCCAACTGACTTCCCTTTCCCAAAGTCAAAGTGACCATGAGAGGTAGGCATTTAGGAAGGAGTCAATACCTTGAGGCCTTCTAACAGTAGAACTAAAGACACTCATAGAAAAGGACTTCCATGACTGCTTTAGAACACGGCTGGAATGACTTTCAACATAAGGGGGAGGGTTTTGAGTGGATTTGTCTCAGTTACTCTTCTCATTGCTGGGACAAAATACCCAGCACTCAAAATGAAGGAAGGAAAGGTATATTTAACTCACAATCAGTGGAGGTTTCAGTCTATACTCAGCTGGCTCCAAGGCAGGGTGGCACATGGCAGAGCGTAACTGTTCATGGTGGCAGCAAAAAGCAAGTGCCAAGAGAGTGGCAGCAGCTCAGGTACCTAGCTAGCCTCTCTCCCCTTCTTACGTTGTAATGCAGATTACTTGTCCCAGGGTAGGTGCAGCATCCACACCCACAACAGTCACACAGAGGCCACCCCATGACTGCATGAGGCTTTGTGGGGTCACCAGTACACAAAACTGTAACAGGGTTATTGGCAATATTTATTTTTCTATAGTAAATTTTTTAAAAATTAAATATTTACCATAGTGTTTGATGATGTCTCATTGCATTTAACAGAGTGATTTAATAAAATTTAGACACTTGAAATTTCTATAACTCTTTAATTAGGAGGCAAGTATTATAGATATCTAATCCGTGTCAGATTTACTTCATCAGTTTATATTCTATTTTTGAAACAATGTTATTCATAATACATTCTTACTGCATAGAATATTGATAGGAATTTTAAGTAATTTGAAGATGTAGTAAATTTAAGATAAGTTTCTTTTGGTATTATTTCTCAGTATCTTTGATACTGTGGTTTATATTCTGTATCTCAGAAAAGATTATTGAATGTAACATTTCCAACATTTAAATGGCCTTAGAAATTTTCAATTGTATTTTTCTGTGCAACTCATGAAATAGAAAATTCCTATTTAAGAAACCTTATTCTACTGTGATTACTGAAGTATCAATTTTTTTGTATTCTGGCCACTACACATAGGTGCATAATATAGTCCCCTTTAATAAGTAGTGTGAGCTTAGAGAGTGAGCTAGTTAACAAGATCTGAAAGGCATTGGAATATTATACATCCTACAGTAGACATTCATGTAGAGAACATTAAAGACTTAAAAGGGAGGAATTCCTAGGTTCTTGCATGTAAAGGAATTTAGAAAGTTTTTAAAGAGGAGGAGATAGTTGATTTAGACAATAATGAGTAGATTCTGTAAAACATTAAAATGATTGAAAGATGTTATTTTTACTACTTGAAGTAACAAAATGTATGATGATAGCATTTCTAAAACTGTAAGTAGTGTCTAACTTTCTGCTGAAACAAGAGCATGTTATAAATGATCTAGCGGTGAGCTCGTTTCCTTTGGACTTCTAGCCTCTCTTTAATTAGCTGTACAAGGTTTGCAGTTTGAGCTGTCTGGACAATTGTTTTCTTTTCTCTAGAGATGACCAGAAGAAATTATTAAGAAACATTAGGTTTCTGCAAAATCTTCCATAATCCCTGCTTTAATTTCATGAGTCACTCTAAATTTTTTTTACCCATGTCAAGATTAGGATGGGAATATTGTATGTGAATTATGCACACATATAAACACGATACAGTGACTTCTAAAAATACCTAATCTTGATTTTTATAGGTCTGTAGTATATTGGTTAGTTATATTTTATGAGGATTTGATGGTAAAAACCAAGGTTTTTAAAGGGAGGAGTGGGAAGGAACATACTATTCCCTTCAGTGATTAGGTATAGAAGTATATAGGTAGACTCAGCAATAAAAGTGTTCCACCTTTAGGAGGCTCAGGATTCAAATCTGACCATGTCTGATTCTTCTGCATCGTACAGTGCAGTTAATATAGTGCCTGAATTAGGAACACGTTATGATTACTATAAGAACACGCTTTATTTTGAAGCTAAATTAAGATTCACATTTAGCTTTTAGAAAGCAGTGTACTTTATTTTGGGTTAAAGGTACATTTTATATTTTTTTGTTGCTTTTGTTTTATATTTTTTTTGTTTTTGGTACCAGGGATCAAACTCAGGACCTTACGCTTAACAGGCAGGTGCTTAAAACACTGAGCTATCTTCCTGGCCAAAGGTACATTTTAAATATATCTTGAGTTTTATTTGTAGTTTTTCAGCTAGACTTTATTGAGCACTTTGTGCCAAGTGCTTGAAACATATTCCTCTTATGCTTCTTAACTCCTTCGACAATATGACTAGTAGACTTTAATTCCTTAATACTAATAGTAGAAGTTGCTACCTATATTAAAGATGGGCGGACTATTGGAAGTAGTAAATTTAGATTTGTAGCCAACTCAGTAGTTCCACAGTGCATGACTTGGACTGTTCTACTGTACTTACCCTCTTCTGTGCCCTCAATTTGAAATATCATATTAGTGACAACAAAATGTAGTTAGTGGATCTCACCTTCAAGTTATTTGATGTTGTCATTTAGTGAAAAAGAATATATTACCTGAACTAGCCTGACCTCTTGGTTTGTATAGTCAATATGACCTTACTAGTATGAGTGACGTCATGACTTAAATATGCCATTTAAAGTGACTTCAGAGGTCATGGTGACTGTGGTGCATGATGACTTGTTTCATGGTTGTGGCTTGCTTTAATGTAGCTTGTGTGACAGTGATGAGAGCAAGGTGCCATGTTAGATCCTCAGTAGGGAACATTGGATTAAGTTGTGTTTTGTGGTCACGCATTTTGATTTTAATATGGTACAGTTGTTTGGTGAAGCTCGGTGTGAAGAATGCCTGTCCAGGCAAAATTCAGTGCTTTGTTGGAACAATTGAGGGCTATCCTATGTGATGATAAGAAACTCAAAAAAGAGATAAAATAGTATGTTTACTCTTTTGTGTTTTTCATGGAAGTAGAAGTATCTTATTAATAGAAATGCATTTCAAAGCATTAAAGTGAATCTTAACTGAATTTTAAAAAAATATTTGATAATGTCTCATTTCTATCAGAAAATAAAAGCTCAAAGTCTGGATATCCATGCATGAGATATTGAGGTAAAGTCATAAGGTAATTCTTAAAAATGATTGAGATAACATATCTAATTTTAAATAATTGCATTAATATTTGGATAGTCTTTATTACCTAAATACACAAAATCCTAAAAGGAATCTATAATTTTTGCGAAAAAGGTTTTAAAAATGAGATTTTTGTATTTCTTATCTTGCTTAATTATACAATCCTGTTTTAGAAGAACATTTACCACTTCATATTTTTTTTAACGTACCTGGTACAGGGTCTCTACACAGCTTGGACTCCTAGTGACCCTCCTGTTTTCAGCCTCCCCAGACCTGGGATCATAGGTGTGCGCCCCCACACCCAGGCTTGGTGGCCAGCTCCACACTCCCAGGAGTGTGGCCGGCGCTGCATGTCGTACCAGAGATCCAACCCAGGCCTTGAGCTTGCCTCGGCAAACACTTAGTATGCTGAGCTATCTCACCAGCCCTTTATCACTTCATAGGAAGTGTAATAATTTCAAAAGTTTTATATCTTGAAGGAGTAGGGTAAAATTAGTATATTAAACCATAATTCAGAGTTTTTTGAGCAGGTCTTTTAAAGGAAGCTAAGAGGCACTTGTATAAGAACTGCAAAAAAGAGAATTGAGGCAAGGACACCAAAATAAAAAGAGAAGAGATAAGTATTTTTGAAAGAAGGCTTTTGCGTCAGAAATCCAAGGTACAAGAAATCTATGATGCAGAGTAGATTCATGTTGGGAAGTCCGTGTCAGCAGTGCCCTATAAATTATACCAGGCCAGTATTTTATAAAGCAGCTTAACAGGAAGCTCTTGAAGTGTTTCAAGCCAAGCACTGATGAATAGGATTGTTTTTATTTGAATTTTCTGTCTTCCATGAGAAAACTGCATTGGCAGGATAATTTTGGAGGCCCAGGTAATCCAGTAAGAGGCTGTTGCAAAAGTAAGATGAGAGTGTAGTGACTTGGTCTAGGCTTAGTGTGGAAATGGGGAAAGGTAAGTGGATTCATCGTAAAATTCGGAGAGAGGAATGATAGCTTCTCGTTAGGCATTACATATAGGGGATTAAAGAAGAACAAGAATCAAGAGTAATCCTGGTGTTTTTGTTTTGAATAATGGAGGGGGTAGTATAGTAGTGCCATGTGCCAGAACGTGAAGACATGGAGAAATAAGAGGAGGTGAAAATTGAGCAGGTCATCTTACATTCACTGAAATTGCATTTCTTATGAGACATTCAGAGGTATGTCAAGAAGTCCATTGCTCTGGGGACCTTGTTGAATATAGAGATAAAAATGACAGCTCACTAAAATTGAGTTTGTATTAGTTCAGATCAATACACCACTATATATTCAAGCATTATAGTAACCCTGAGGCATAGGAATATAAGCCTCAGGATAATAGGAAGTTTGCACTGTGTTTTTTAATATCTTGAGCAACTGATGTAGTACTTGGCAAATACTAACTATATGGTATATGGATTATGAATGAACAAGTTATTTAGTATAAGGTAATAACAAGTAGTTTTTTAATTTATAAAACTACTTTTCCATGTGTAGTCCTATTTTTAGTCTTTTATGTATAAGAGATAAATTGTTATTGCAAAATTATCTGGTACTGTTATGGTGTTAAAGCTTTTTTATTTTAGAAGACATCACATCAAATGTTCTAAATTACATTCATTATATACCACAGAACGCTTCTTATCTAACATATTAAGTAAAGAATATTTTTATTTACAATTTCACAGACATTAAAATTAGTTAAAATATTTTGTTTTACAATACTTTCCTTTTTTGTTTGTTTTATTGTCAAAAAAGTTAACCCTATTCTTTAATCTACGAATTCTTGGTGTTTATTAAATTAAATGAACTTGAAAATTATATAATTAATCCATACGTGAATTCTTCTTTTCCCATAGGGATGACAGTCAGTGCTAATAAAGATGGCTTGGGAATGATTGTTCGGAGCATCATTCATGGAGGGGCCATTAGTCGAGACGGCCGGATTGCCGTTGGGGACTGCATCTTGTCCATTAACGAGGAGTCTACTGTCAGTTTAACCAGTGCGCAGGCACGAGCCATGTTGAGAAGACATTCTCTTATTGGGCCTGACATAAAGTATGTATCTCAATTTGGCTTGGGAAATTTAAGAATTTTAATGAATTGATCAAATATCATTTTTAGTGCATGCTTCTGTTTTATGTATAAACATTAATACATATTTATTTAATGCAAATTACTACAGAATTAACTATTTTGAATAACATTTGATAGTAAATATATTTCAAGACTATCATTCTGTTGAGAATTTGAAAACATGACTTTATGATTTTCTTTTACTTCCCTAGTGCTTTCAATAACAACTTTATATATGAGAGATGTGAGACATCTTTCACAGAGAAGAGGTGTTCATTCTTTGATTCTCAGAAAGAAGTCTGGGTTGATTTCAGTGTGAAGAGTTGTGCGCTACCTAGTTTGCCTATATGAATTTGAGAACAAAGCCAGTCCTATAAGGGACAACTGTGAAAAAGGCTATGTAGAACAGTGCCCTTCTGACCCATAATTTACCCTTGTTTGTACTACTCAGTGACACAAAGGGATCTTCCACTAAGGTTGGTGTGGTCTAACTGTAGGTTATATAGGATAGTTTGTGAGAAAGTGCCTAAAATTTCCCATGATTTGTTAATCTCATGGTGTTTTAAAAGCACCTTAAAATGTGATTTTAAGTCATAAACATTACTTCAACAATCAAAAAATGAGTTTAGGACTTGCTGGCCTTCATCCATGTCTTTGTAACATTAATCATTAAATACATAATAGAAAATTTTATAAAATAAGAGCTCTGGTAAAGATTATTTACCTTAAATTGTATAGGAGACTTTTTGTATTAATGTTCTTTTACTGACAACATTCTGTAATACTGGTTCTTTTGCAAAGCATGAATTGCTAGAGGGGGCCAGGGAGATGGCTCAGTGGAATAAGCACTTCTGAATTGCTAGAAATTAGTGAGGAAAGCTGCATTTACAACCTGTTTTTCATTGTCATCCATAAAATGTGCATACCATTTCAGATGGTTTTTGCACTCTTAGGTCAGCTATTATTTTAGGCAGACTCTTCTCTAATGGTCTTTTATAGCTTTGCATTCATTTGACTTCTACAGTTAAGCAGATCATCTTACCATATTACTAGTCCTTAATTACAGTGATAAGGTTAAGGTGATAAGGTACAGGTGAACATAATTAAAAATTTTCAGCTCCTCTATCATAGGAAAATTAATGCTTTCCTCACTACTGACAATCAGTGTTCCTTTTGCTTAAAAGATAAATCCTAAGATCCACACAGAGACTTTCATTACAAAGACTTTAGCTGACACAAATTAGATATAGTATGAAACCCACATATCCTTGTAACTGATTACTTGGCTTGGTATGCTGTAATATATATGTAGTACTCTGTGTACCAATTCAGGTCCCTTGCCTAGTTTTTGACACACTGAATACCAGATTCCATATATGGTATTAACCTTACTCCTCAGATCTAATGTCATGCCTAAGTTAAAAAAATGGCCAAAGACTATGACCATGGTAACACAGTTTGGTATGTCATACATCTATTCAACTCCAGAGAAGCTTTTGAGGTGCATTTTCAGGTGCAGAAAGTCCTTTCCCCACTCTCCTTTTTTCACTGGATATGAGCTTGCACATGTATGTATTTTCCCCCAATTTTTGACCCAGCAGAATTACTCATTTATGGGGGCAGTGGCTTTATTATGCCCCTGAATTATACTAAAAACTAGCTGCATAAGTAATGGCTTTTATATCTCAGGAGTCAAAATGTGCTGTAGAATTTCACATGCCAAAAAATGGAATCTTACAGCTTTCCCTGTTCTGGAAGTGAACCTGCCATTCTTCTTTTCCGTGTATCACCAGCGCACGCATGTGCACATGCATACTCACACTCGTGCACTGCAGGGCACGCAGCTTTCTTAAGTATTCCAAGGAGCCCTGCTCAGAGGGCCGTGGCTTCACTGGCTGAACAAATGATGGAGATTAAAATCACCCTTACACAAGATGCGTTTTAGGGAAAAATATTAGATGAAGATCAGTATAGCTATTTAGATTAACCAGGTGTGAACAGCAGGTCCCTGCCTTTTACACATCCTGGTTTTCACCTCATTCCTATCTATTGCTTGATGCAAAGGTTTAGAATTACCTGGAAGCTATGTGAGTAGTCCTCCCAAAGGACAGTCCAGTTGTTCCATTATTCTGAATGAAACCATAACACTTTCGTTAGCCAATTAAGCTTTGTACTCATTGCGTGGATTTAGGCTCTCTCTAGATCACATTCTCTGTATTTCTTGTTATAGACCTAGCTTACTCTGGAGGGCTGGTGCAAAGGTGGATTGTGGGGACATAAACAAGACTCCGGTTCAGTTACACAACTGGTTGTTTATGGGGAAAGCACTGCCAATACAGATAATTCACTGGCTTTCTTAATTGCTATAGATAGCTAGGAAGTGTGTGTGTGTGTGTGTGTGTGTGTGTGCGCACATGCATGTGTGTGTGCATGCTTGTATGAATTTACACATGCCTGGATAGATAATTTGAGTTTCAAGAGTTCAAGAACAGCCAGTTTAAGTTCCAGGTTTTATTATTTTCTGTGGAAACCCAGATGTGAAGCCTTACCAAAATGCATTCTGTTTTCACTTCTCACTCCACCTTGCCAGGAGCTCTTAGATTTTTGTAATTATAGCCAGGATTTTGTACTTAGAAGCAGCTGCTTATAACATCTGCCAGATAATTACTGAGTTGAATTAGAATTCACCTGCCTTAACCTAAAGTGTGGGATGAATTCCTGATCAAGGAATAAAAGATTGACTGCAGTTACATTTTTCTATGCTTGTTAATAATCATTGCTATAGACACCAGTAAAGAGCAGATGCTTTTGGGGGAAGTGTAGATGAGAGGGAGGTGGAAATGAAAAAAAAGAAGAAAACCAGGAGCACCCACTTGTAACTGCATATGTATGCATCTCACATTCTGCACGAGACATTGGCATTTGTTAACACCATTGTAAAAAGATGCCACGGCGTATGCTCCATATTCTAGATTTTCTGCAGCACCTGCTGATGATCGAGCCCCCTTTTGTGTATATCAGTGATTCAAAGCTCATTTTGGCTATGTGCTACAACTTGTGTGTGAAAACTGTTTCATGCTTTTGTAACATCACAATCTAGGATAGATCCAGGTATAGATTTAGTGTATACAGAGTGGCTTTTGTTCCTCATTTATGTAAGAACATAAATCCCAGTGAAATTATGAGTTTATTACATTTCACAGTGCAGTGATGACTGGGAATGAATTTGAAATTCAAACCTCTGTGTACAGCAGTGATCCTGTCTGCATGTGCAGGCATGATCTCTGGATTAATAGCTTTCTGGCAGTTTTGTCTCACCAATGTTACTCTTTTTGCTTCTTCACGTGTAAACAAAAGTTAGTTTATATGTCAGATTTTTTTAATATAGCTCTCAAGCTGTCAGTGTGTTTATGAAGTCTGTCATTCAGCTTCCACTTTCTGTAATGGTGAGGCAGGTTTTGTGTGGTCCTGTGTCGAGGCATGTCACGCAGTGGCTGCCTGTGGTGGTGCATTGTGGGATATTCCCTTGAGGGCCTCACCGTTTGTGTTGTGCTAAATGTTGGTGTCGGCTGCATTTTTGCTCCTTCTCACTGCTACTCAAATGATCAGAAAAATATTTGTAAAACCCCTTTCTCCTTACCCTTCCATAAAAGAAAATCAGCTTTAAGAAAAGAAGAAAACTTTGGGATAGAAACATCTTTACATGCTCAAACCAGTTTATAAGCTTAATAGTTTGTATTTACTGTTAGTTTTGCTTTTGTTTCCTGGATTTTCCCCCTCAACTTTCCTGACTTTAGCTTCCTATTTAGATGTTTCCCTAAATCTTCAGAAATACTGTGACTTTTCTGAAATAGTCTGTTCAGGTTTCAGGCTGATCACTTTTTGTGCAGATTGTAATCCTCTTTCCTGATATAATGTGTTGTACATGTTTGATTCATTAATTCTTTAAAAGATAACAGAAAATTTACTATTTAAGTATTTTTATAACAACTTGGCAAAGGTACTTTTATAGGTGAATAAGTTAAGGAGGACAGAATGAATGTCAGTGTAACTCTCTTTCCCAGCCTAGCTGTAAATTTGGTGATCTGTGCTTGCTTCCTTGTTTGTGGTCCTCTAAGCAAGTGTCATGAAAAGATTTTAAAGGGCCCGTATGTTGTACAGGACTAGTGGGTGTCCAGAGAGCCTTCTGCTAGAGTACTGCCGTGTATGTTTATGTGCGTTCCCGACTGCAGTGCCCACCTAACGAGAGGCACTCTGCCGTGACGTGGGTGACAGAGGCTCAGCGGGGCTGATCGCTGTCCTTGCACACTGCCCACGATAACAGAGCCCAAACCCTAGTGATCCCACGCTTCAGGGAAGTGGAATTCTAAACGCTTCCTATAGAATCACAGATTTATCTGAAGTTATGTGTCTTTTTCACTCCAGAAATTATCTCATTGGTATAATTTTTGTTTTCTTTCATAAAAGACAAATTTTTATATCTTTACTTTCTAGTGCTAAGATTGGATGGAATTATTTTAATGAATGAATTATGGATAGTTTAATAGTATTTATGATTTCTACATTGTGCTGTTAAATACTACATATTTTATTAGCTGCAACAAAAGACAAACCAACTTCAAATACAGCATTTTCCTTACCTTTCAGTTTATCAAGCAATGTATCTTCAGCAGCCAACTTAAAAAATGTAAAAAGGGTGTAAATAGGCTTAAATAGCAGCAGTAATTTTCATACATCGTTTAATAAGCATCACTTGTTCTATATCTAAGACAGTGCCTTCCACTCACTAGACATTAGACTTTCAGTACTTTTGAGTTCAGACATTAACCTTCAAATGTAAACATCTTTCTTTGAAATAGAAATAAACATAAGCAATTGCAACAAATTAGTAATTATTTCTTTAAATTTATGTGGTTTAACTTTAAACTTAAGTGTTCATAATATAAAGGACCTAACAAAGTTATTGATAATGCTTGTTAATGCTCATGCTTAATTATGTGCTGTGGGAAAAGTAAGATAATTTATAATACATCATATTCTAATAGAGTGCACCTAATTTATTTCTACTGAGGAACTCAAGTATCTTTAGGCAGCATTAATATTACTGACAACTCATTAATATGTGGGCACAGCACCAATTTTGTCATAAAGGTACAGTATTGTGGGTCTATCGTAACTATATTCTTTAGAATATTTCTGCTGATGAATTATTAATTTTATTTTTATGATTTTTATTATACTAAACAATGAAAATAGGAAAAATAAAAATGGTGTTTAATTTTTAATACTTGTAGTGTCTATAAAAAAGCATCAACACTTCCAGCATTAACTTTTTTGCTGTGCAAAGTCTAAAAAATAGTAACAGTGATAAATTCTTGTGTGAACTACAATGAAAATTACATATACTGTAGTTTCTCCTCAGAGCATATAAATCCTTTGCCTTTTACAATAAAAATTACTTTAGAGATCTATAAAAATAATCTTTACTTCATTCATCACACCTAAGGCAGCCTTCATACACGACATCACATTCTGTACACGTGTGTCACTTACACTGAGTGCACATGTGTTTTGCCTTCCTGGACTTTTTTGTACACATAGACATCTTACTGGTCTTACTGGTTTGTCAGGAGGTTCTTCTTATATTACACAATGTGTAGTTAACAAGAGCATAAATTATCAAGTTAAGTTTTAAATTCTTAACATGTATTATGTGTTTAGAATAAATATCAACATTTTCACTTAAGCTGTTGTACTTGCTTACAAAGACAACCTCAAAGATAACATCAGAAATGAACTCCTAAAAAAAAAAGAAATGAACTCCTATATAAACTACAATGAAAATACCAATATGACTGTAGCATAAAAATAAGCTTGGCTTCAACTGTCACATCCAAGGCAGTCTTCATGATGAGAGCTGTGTGCACCAGGCATACATCTTACATACATGGACAGCACATGTGCTTAGCTTTCCTTTCTTAAGTGGCAATTAATTATTGTTACCTTTCTTGTCTTCCTTTTTTGTCAGGAGCTTCCTACTGTATTGTACAATGTACACTTAGGAAAATGAGATATCAATACAATAAAATATCAAATATGTAATGAGTACTTGCAATAGACGTTAACATTTTCACATCAGTTGTTTACAAAATCTAAGAAGCTAACATCAGAAACAAAATCCTATGTTAACTACAATGTAAATACAAGTCTGCCACAGAAACAATTTTTGTCTTGGTTTTCACATGCAAGGCAGTCTTCACACATGTACTATCACTTATGCTGATATCATGCATGTGTTCTTTTCCTGTTTTTTCTGATAGGGCATAGTTGACATATTTTTGGTTTTCCCGTTGTCATAGTAGGTCTTTGTGGTGTTTTGCCTGCCATTTCACCTCTTATTTCACCAGTGTGCTCCAGAATTTTGTGATGTAGTTCCCTGGGCAGAAAAATATTTTGTTTTTTCTCTGTGTTAATTGATGTTTTATGAAGTCCAGTCCCAATCTTCTAAGAAAATTTCTGTGTGATATTTTACACTTGTTATTGTCTTTTAAACTATCAAACTATACCACAATGTTTAGGATTGTGTAAAACACAATCATTGGCCAACACTTTGTGTTTCATGTGACATCATAGTTGCTGCCTTACTCATCAACAACATATACTCCACATTTGGTTTTGTTGTATAAAAATCACAGCCTTCCATTTTGTCGATGTTTCCCTATTAGTGTTAGTCATCATAGTACAATGTTAATATCAGCAGTATCAATTTGTTTTTCTTTGCCATATATTAGGCTGATGTTATATCTTTCTGAAATCCAAAAATTGTGTTATACAATTCTGTGATTTTGAAATTGCAGCACTTCATTGGGAATTCTTCCTTGTTCCTGTGTATGATTCCTATACTGGTTAATTTGTGCTCTATTGTCAAATACAACATTAATTGGTAAACTAATTGTCCATTGTCACATTCCCATTAGCTTAGGCGATGAAAGCAACAAGTCTATCCCAACATCCTTTGGTTTATTACCATACAAATAAAAACCTGGTAGCTGAGTTCCAGGATAAATTTCTAAATTAAAAACATAAAAGGTCTTTGGATCTACAAGGGCATAATTTTATTGTTGTTGTTGTTGTTGTTGTTGTTGTTATGTTTATTGAGAAAGGATTTTGCCATATAGTGCAAGTTGGCCTTTAGCTCAATAGTTAGCCCAGGCTGGCCTCCATCTCTCAGTGACACTCTTTCTTGAACTTCCCAAGTGCTGGGATTCCAGGTATGTGCCACCACACCTGGCTACAATGGCATAAACTTTTATACCATATTTTGAAAGTTTTGGGGAACACACTGCCTGAAGCTACAGCATCCATGAAATGCTACAAGATATTCATAAATAGTCATGCATTCAGATGGTGTATAAACAGATGTCTTAAACCATGAGTGGATAGCAACCAGATTCTCAGTTCTTTTTCTTACTCAGTGGGTGGTTTCATCATCAAACCTCAGGCAGTTCTGAAATAAATCAAATCTCAGTATCATCACTTTTCCATAAGGCTTTTACATTCCTGTGATTACCATGAAGAAGCCCTGATAAATACAGCAGACTCTGCATGCTATCAGTTCAGATAGTGAGATGTCCTAATAAATACATTTTGAGTATGGCTATTGGTGCATACAGAACATTTTATTTGTATTTCAGAATTTGTTTATTTTAGAATATATTGTAATATTTCCAAACAATTTCTAACATCAAATGGCAATGCTGGTATTCTGTCCAATAGATTTTACCCTTGCCAAGATCCTCACTATATTTTTGGATCATGCTCTAACATTGGATTGTTCCATTTGGTTGAATGGCCAATTTGTACCATTTCTATTAGTCAAATATGTACTCAGATTATTGTTTCTTTGCCAACTCAATCAAGAAGGGCTGTATTCCCTATTTCTATGATAGTCAATTCTTGCTCTATTTTTCTGTCACAGGAGATTTGGCTCACATGGCCAATGTCATAGTCATTGTCATATTCATCATCCATGCATAAGTGATCTGATGATTCTTGTTCGGCCTCCTTCAAAACTTGGAAATGGTTTTTCATGTGCCATTGTACTGAATTGTGCCAGAAAAAGCAAAAGAAAACTTTTACTTAGAACTAATCCTAAAGGCACAAAAAAAATTCAGCTGTGAATATTTCATGGGTAAAACACCTAATGCCACTTTGGGTCTCCTGTACACCCCTTGACATATGTCTGCCAAGGGTTGAATGCCCAGGCGGGATTTGGCTTTCCCCAGCTATACCTACTGTGAGTCACACCTACATTCCATTTGTTGTTAAGTACACATTTACAGACCAGAAAAGTGGCATGGGTGCATTTTACCCTGGGATGCTCAGTAAACATGTGGAAAACCTATCAGATGGAGCATAATGTGGGTGCAAATCCCAGTTTGACACTTTTGCACACATGCACACACCTCACCACTCATCATACTAAGTGGATATACAGAAAGATTGATTTTTGTATCCCCCAGGTGCAGCTGCTGAGAGGCACAGTTGGCTCTGATAGTGATAAAGTACAGACATACTGTAGAAGAGTATGGGATGGGTTGTTGCTGCCCAGTGTGATGCCTGAGGAGTAACTGTCACTATTATTATTTCGCAATGTTGGGAAATTAAATTCAGAACTTTGCATATCCTAAGAAAGTGCTCTATCATTGAGCCGCATGCCCAACTTTTTAAGCATGCATCTTGCTCACTTCAAAAACTTGCCGTTAGCTTTCTCATTTATATATAATATATATTATATATAAATATATTTATAAAATATTTTATATATACATACAATATAAATTATAGTTACTTTCTTCTCTGTGTGATTATTAGTGAACACAGAGTTTACTAGCAGAAGAAGTTTAATTCCAGTTATTTTGGCCATAGAATGCTTTACCTTTGAATTTTGAGTTGTCTGATGAGTATGACAGTTAAATGAGTTGGGTAAAAGGTAGCCATGAGAGGACAAGACAATTTTGTTCTATTTTGGAAGCACTTACTGACAAATGTTTCTTTTTCTTTGCTCTCGTGGATTGTGTTTCGATCCAGAATTAGTTATGTGCCTGCAGAGCACTTGGAGGAATTCAGAATAGGCTTGGGGCAAGAACCTGAAGGAATAATGACACTGGATATTTTTTCTTCCTATGCTGGCAGGTAAGTGAAACATTAAGTCAATACAACAGTTGAGTGACACAATAAGTTAAAGAGGAATTTGAACCAGAATCAGGAAAGCTAAATGAAAAGTCTGAATTTCTTTTCTTCTTCCAAGATTTTTAAGCATATTTCCTTGATTACTTAAGTAATTATCATATATTGTGGGAATATGTGAATATTTAAATCAAGAAATTAAAATAATCTTTAATTACACCTAAGATAGCAGTTTTAATGTAATTATTAAGTACATCTGCATAAATTTTATTTCCTGGGCCAGGGAGATAGCGCAGTACAATAAGTGCTTGCCTGGCAAGCGCAAGATCCTGAGTTCAACCCCCAGTTCCGCAAAAAAAAAAAAAAAGAAAAGAAAAAAGAAAAAAAAATTTTTATTTCCTAATTAACATGTGTAAGTCCATAAACATTGCAGTACATCTGTATTTTACTCATCTAGAGAATGCTGAGTTGCACATCTTGGTATATAAGCATGTTATGCTTGAATTATAATGTTGGCTTTTCCATAATGAATATGCCTTTATATCCTCTCGCTTATAGGCATGTTTTCAGTTGCACTGTTAAGTGAATTCCAAATTTCCTTTCAGTGTTCTATAGAGCAAAAGTTCCACCTTTCCTTACAGAATATCAAAACATTCCAAAATACCCAGGTGTCCAATGACCCTGCAGGAATAATGATACTGCATTATTGATTCCTCTGCAGATTTTGGCATCAGTGAAAGGAAAGGGACACTCTATATTTAATAAAGAGAAGGAATGTTATAATCTAGGAGTCTCAGGAAGTTTATGGGAAAAGGAATATTCATTCTATTCTGTCAAAGCCCAGCCATACTTCACTGTAGAATTTCCAACCCAGGATTAATGGCATGAGTTGATTATGATTTGCTAGTGTTTTTTGTCTTATTTTAATATAGTTATGAAATAACATTTCACTGTCCTTCTGAAATGTCTCAAATGCATAAAGAATACAACAGGTAGCATAGTAGTCTTCATAAGTTCTTGGACCTTAAAATACTCAAAAGTTATTAATTAGGAGGTACCACTATCAATACTGCTTCTCTTTCAGCTTGGAAAGAGAGATTCTTGGTTGTTCAATGCTATGCCCAGCTGTTTCACCAGAGAAAATATGTTTGCTGTCAATATCAGTGCTTAACACTAAAGCAACCTACAGTAGAAGGAAGTCACCCCCGTCCCACAGCTAATAAGCATCAGAGTCATTCTTAAAATGAAACATTTAAAATCCTTGTTCTTGAACATGTAATCCAGAGGAAGAACTGCAGGGGAATTTGTGCTACATAAAGTAAGTGGCACAGAGCGTGGAAGTTGAAAGCTCCAGTTTGGTGGTGAGGTGGCTTCAGTTCACATGTCACTACTATATAACTGTGTAAATGTATCCAAGTTACTTTACCTTGTACAAACACAGATATAAATAGAGTTAGTGGTTATAGTTGATAGAAATTTCTTTTGTTGTCAGGAGTTTTAACACTGTGAGAAAAATCTAATTCTTGGCTGAATGAGAACAGCCAAGGAAGAGCTGATCCATTCTCCTCTGCGGAGCACGTGGCACTTGAGTATCAGAAACCAGGCTCTAAAATGGGTAAAGCATAATCTGAACCTTTAGAACAGCTCGTCTGGGTTAGTGAAGGAATTCAAGATTTTGGAATAATTGGAAGGGAATAGGATTTATTTTTCAATCAGTGCAATATATTTATTTTCTCCCAAGGCAGGACCGTGGAGCAGTGTGGCCAAAAGTGTTTTTGAGTCTCTCTTACATTCTAGGTTTTAGAGCTAAAACCTCTTCCCACCCCATGGCTGTCATTCTCCCCAAATTATAAATCTTATCTTCTAGACTTCCTTTTGCTGTCAAGATTTTTTCCAGGTACGTTTTCAGTGGGTTAAGTATTGTTTTCACCTTTCTGCCTTTGTTCTCTGGATAAGGACTATTTCTCAGGGACCTTCCTGACAAGATGTTGGGAACCCCGTTCTTGAGACTATTCTCTGCTATCATCTGGTTCTACTGTCAGATTTAGATTGCAGGAGCCAGCCCTATTCATAGTCTATTCTTCCCTTAGAATTCAAATGCAAAGCTGAAGGATAGGACTGTTAAGGGCTAAATTTCATTCTAAACATATATTTTGCTACCACTGAGGCCAAGCAAGGGAGAGATGGTCTACAGGACCTGAACCTTCCACTACAGAGATGCGATTGCATTCAGACGCAGTTGATGGGATTAAATGACTTCTGATCTTGAAGTGTAAAGATGCTATAATTTGAGAGTTGTTCAGTATTTCTTCCAGTGAAGAATGGTGATGGGTTTAACATATACTTCTTATTTTTTTCAATTTACCAGCCATTGTCCCTTCTGTGCTTTGAAAGGAATAAATAAATGTTTCTTTAGAAATCCAGTTTTTACCAGTAGCATAAAGTCATGCATGCCATAATCTACTTAATTGTTCTTTAGTGCTCTTCAGTGTCTTTTTTAAAAAAAAATTATGTATTTGGTACAGGGTCTCACTAGGCAGCTCAAACTGGTAGTGATCCTCCTGTTTTCAGCCTCCCCAGTGCTAGAATTACAGGCATGTGATTACCATGCCCGGTCTCAGTGGCTGGCTCACCAGGCCTGGGGGTGCAGATGGCTGCAGAGCATGTGGTGCTGGGGATTGAGCCATGGTTCCTGCTCTTGCCAAAGCAGGCACTTAGTCCACTGAGCTATCTCGCTGGCCCTTGTTTTTAGACTACTATGGTAGGTTGATTGTAACATAAGGTTCTTAGTTGATTTGATTTTTTCCCTCTACCATAAAATTATTATTTATATATGTGGTAGGATATACTGAAAATATAAGGCAGTTAGCTTCATCAGCAATTAAACACATATAAAACAATGTTGCATTGTGAAACTTTATCCAGAGACATTCCAGAACTACCAGAACGAGAAGAGGGAGAAGGAGAAGAAAGTGAACTTCAGAATGCAGCGTACAGCAATTGGAATCATCCCAGGAGGTAAGGACTAGTTCTGTCTTCTGCCCACTTAAGGGATATATGTGTGTAAAGATGGGGAAATATGGTTGCAAGTACAGGGTTTCAGCTTTCTACTTGTGACTTGGCAATTAGCTTAATGTTCCTCATCCTGTAACTCTTCTTGGGCACATTGTAAAGAATTATTAATGTCATAGAGGGTTAAAACTAACATGTATGTAATGATCTGGCACATAGTATAAACTATAATTAGAGAAAATTATGCATAAGTAGTTGAAGCATAGTAAGTTGTGGATAGTTTTATTTTAGGTATAGCACCATTTAAATTTTATTTAGCACTTATAGAAACAAGACATTCAAATGTATATTTAAGACCTGTGTATTTGTGTGTGTAAGTACACAGCTTTGTTATTAAATGCTGTGTTTATCCTAAACCATGCTTCATCGAGCACCAGTTTCCAGGTGTATCATCCTGTATCCCTAAAGCATGTAAGAGTATGGATTAAGAAGGTCCTGAGGGCTGTGGAACGTGATTGAAACGTGGGGTTCTGCACTCATTAGGAGAATCTACTGCCTACCACTGGGGAGCCCAGCAGCTAAAACTGCTCTGGGAAGGTAGGGCCCAGGCAGAGGAGAGGCCAACAGGTGCGTCTCTTCCCAGCTCCTCCCTTCTTTGCTCTCTGACACATTAGTAGGAGCAGTTCTCCCCTGCCCAGACCCTCCACTCTGTTGTTGCTCTGTATCAGCTTGCTGGATGAAGTAAAATTAACTTGAGTTTGATAGGGTCTTATTAAGTCCTAAAGGCCATAATCTGCGAATAGTGAGACATAAATAGGAGACATAAACCTTGCTTTTAAGGAGTTATTACAGACTTGGCTGCACAAGCTATAGAGACACAAAAAACAATTAAAAATGTTACATAGATTGCATTAATTGTAACAATTTGTCATCATTGTCCCTCGAAAGAGACCTAAATGTAACCAGCATGAGCATGCTTCATTCTTAATAAACATGTTAAACAGTGAATAAAAAGTGCTCCAGAGATGTCATACAGTTTGATGATATTTCTTTGTTTAAAAATGAACTTTAAGGGCCTTCCAAATAGCTCAGCAGATGAAAGTGCCTGCAAGCAGGGCAAGGGCCGGGGGCTCAATACCTGGGCCTGCCATGCCAGTCTCACCCCCAGGGCGTACAGTGAGACAGCACTTGGCGCAGAGGCACGAACCTGTAATCCCAGCTCTTGGGAGGCTGTAAATAGGCGGATCACTATGAGATCCATCTAGTAGTGAGACCCTGAAC
>NDGN011553866.1:0-16740 GCA_002564285.1 Tympanoctomys barrerae | reverse complement strand
TAGTGAGACCCTGAACACCCTGTAGACCCTTCCCTAAAAATACCAAAAAAAAAAAAAAAAAAACTTCAAGCTGGGTGTGGCGGCTCACTCCTGTAGTACTAGCACTCAGGAGGTTGAGGCTAGAGGATCCATTCAAATTTTAAGCCAGCCTGGGCTACAAAGGGAGCTCAAGGCCATCCTGAACTGCATTTTTTTTATTTTTTATTTTTTTGGTCTCAAAAAGAAAGAAAAAATTGAGCCTATAGCTGTTCTATTTGAACATTTTCAAAATACGGAGAACATTTTATGTTGCTGTCAGGAAACTAGCATTTCCATCCATCCAAAATGAGGTTTGAATTCGAATTTCTTCAAAAGCCATTCAGATTGTTTTAAAAAAATTCAACATCTCCACAAAGTGCTGCTTACCTTGAGAACACGATATAAGTAGTAGATCTGTGGCATCAATGTAAGGTGTTAAGCATCTTATGTATTTGTAGATTGAGGTAGAAATAAATTAGATGAGAGTATTTTGTAACAGATGGTGATAATTTAACATGAATTTTGTTGGACAATAATGACAGGAAAATGTTACATTGGTCAGCTTTAGGAACAACATAGGGGGATAAATAGTTTGTAGAAGACAAACTAGGTCTTGAGTACTTTTTAAATTTTTATTTCTTGGAGAAAAAATATTTTTATTTCTTGACTACTGTATTACTAAAATAGGGCTAATAATAGAACTTTGTAAATTTGGAAGAGGAGTTAGTAAGGTAACATGTAAAATTATTAGCATAATGCCCTGAACAGATTGAATTCTCAGCCAGTGATTGGTCTTGTTTATAAGAATATAATTTTGAATGCTAATAAGATAAGAAAAAGCATCATGGATTTTTTTTTTTTTAAGAGAAAGCAGAGTATATTTCTGGTCAATATTCTTATTCTGTTTTAATCTTCACATCAGTCCAAGAAACATCTTTAAAGGTAGGAACTACTTAGAGAACATGTTTGAAGCTCCCATAAAGCCCTTTAACCCAAACAACCTGCTCTCACTGATGTGTCTAGAGGCAGCGTGCTACTTTGAAAAAGGCTGGTAGTTCACAGATGGAATGACTGTCTAGGTGCTTTTCTTGTTGCTAAGATAAAATACCCAACACCCAAAGTTAAAGGAGGAAAGGCTTATTTAGCTCGCAGTTTATGGCAGTTTCAGTCCATAGCTGGCTGGCTCCAAGGCAGGGTAGCACAGGAGAGGGGGCAGTGGTTAATTACAGCAGAAGACACCAGAATAGGAAGAGGCGCAAGTATCTTTCTGCCCCTTTTATTCTATCCAGACTGCTGATATGAGGGCGATGCCAATCCAGTCAGTGGAGTGATCTAGCAATCACCTAGCCTTAATCTTAGCACCCGTCATTCCAGCATTGCACTAGGAATCAGCCAAACTCTACATTTAGTTGCCTAGAAAAACAAAAACATCCAACAACAACAAAAACCATCTAAAAGTCCATGAGGCTTTGAGGGGATCTAGAGACAAACCATAACAATGAGGAAGCTTGCCAGAATCACCAGAGCTTTTGGCAAATGACTCTTTCCTATTCCTAAGGTCAACAGATATTTTCTTTGTGTATAAATAGAGAATTCATTTTAGTGAAGTGTTAAGATTCTAAAATAATATTGTGCATTTTGTGTATAATTTTCATTTATAGAATTGATATCATACTATAGGTATCATTTCTGGCTTGCTTAGTTTTCCTGTTAGTCTGATCATTTGGAGACCTACCTATATTTGATACTTAAATCCCTAATTCATTCAGTTTACTGGTGTTGTATTCCAACATGGTAATATTCCAGACTTTATCCATTATCAAGTTGATATCTGATTCTCAGTAGTTAAATACCTGCTGTTATGATAATTCTATATAAGAAATGTATCTATTTATATATACTTCTGCATGAAAATTTCTTAGGGTATGTATCCAGAACAGCAACTACTGACTGGCTCATAGGTTTATATGTAATTTTTACCTCATTAGATAAGTCTGTTGAGCTGCTTTTTGTCATTGTTATACCAGCCTTTCTTTCTGTAGCCTTTCTGTGAGTTCCATTTTCTCTAATCCCTTCTTTCCATATCACAGTCTTTTTATATACAATGTTTTATCAATCTGATGGATGAAAAATTGTACCTTAATAAATAAGGCAGAACTGGATTAATTGGGTGGGATACACATTTGTTCATTTGTCATATTGATTGAAGAAAAAACTTTATCATAAAAGGCATATATATATATATATATATATATATATATATCGGTGTTCGAACTGGGGTGTATGGAATAATTTAATGTTCTCTGAATGCTGTTATCATCATCATTTATGCATTTGGTGCAGGGTCTTACTAGCAGCTCAGACACTTAGTGTTCCTCCTGTTTTCAGCCTCCCCAGTGCTGCGATTACAAGCATGCACCACCACGCCTGGTCTCAGTGGCTAGCTCAGCACACCCGGGGGCTGGGTCTGCATGGCTTGTGGTGCTGGGGATCCAACCCCAGGCCTTGTGGTTGCCTAAGCAGGCACTTAGTGGCAAGGCTAAGATTTGAAATCAGAAGCAAAGTTTGTTACCAGAAAGTGACCTCAAAGCTGTGTGTTAAATTTGCCTTTCTAAATTTCAGTCTTCTTAAATCTATGTCTTTTTTTTCTTTTCTTTTTTTTTTTTTTGTATTTTAGGGAAGGGTCTACAGGGTGCTCAGGGTCTCACTACTAGACCGAACTCACAGAGATCCACCTATTTACAGCCTCCCAAGAGCTGGGATTACAGGCATGTGCCACCACGCTCAGTCTCAATTGCCATCTCAGTGTGCCCTGGGGGCGGGGCTGGCACTGCAGGCTTGGGGATGGAAACCGGAGACCCTGGGCCTGCTTGCAGGCACTTTCATCTACTGAGCTATTTGGCCAGCATACACCTATGCATAAATTGGTAGACAGACATTTTTTTTCCTGAAGAGTTAACTCTGAAATGGAAATACCCTAAAATTGTTTCCTTTATCTTCATTTTCTTTCTCAGTGTTTACCATGCTCTGTCCCATAAATAATGAGTCAAGTTCCTCACCACTCTGGTTATTTTAGTAACCTCTGTCTTTCAAATTATTTTCTCTATAGCTAAGGATTCACATCTTGTATTTCTAGGCAGCCTATTTAAATTTTTGCTCTCCAACCCAAACCCTTAAGAAAAATGTGAGGCCATTGTGCACAGGTTATGTGGCCTCTTTACTTTCTTTCCTTCTTTGTACAGTGGGGCAAGTAACAAGTATCCATCTTGTAGGCTGATGAGAGTAAAATGTAACTCATTTGAATGAGATATGGTGATCCCATAGTAATGTTAACTGTTGTTTCTGGGCTTTTGTTTCTTCCAGAAGTCACTAACCAGAAAGAGTGTTAGGAGACCTTTCATTTCATTCATTCATTTTAAAAGCAAATGTAAATATTTCTACCTGTATATTATAGCTTCTTACAAATAGACACAAAGTGGCTAAAGTTACTGACTTTTGTACTCTGCCAGTTTACCTTATGAAACAGAAAAGAATATTGGGGTCTTTTTCATAAATTTCTAGAGAATATCTAGAGAAAATGGTGAATTGGATTTTAACTAGTTTATTCTTAAAGATTTTATAAGGTCAAGGGTCATCTAAAATTCTTTAAACATTAGTAAAGCTTCAAAGATTATAAATTTCTTGTTACGTAAAACTGCTGACCAAAGGAATTTGTGTTTTTCTGAGGCATTGCCAAGCTCCTCTTTTATCTCAATGCACTTTAATTCCTGGTCTTTTTTTTTTTGAACTCTACTCAGTTCTCTGGAATCCTGGTTTGACCTTCCTTTTTTTTTTGTGGAACTTTGGATTGAACTCAGGCCACTGCGCTTGCCAGGCAAGTGCTTATTCCACTGAGTCAGCTCCTCGGCCCTGACCTTCCCTTTGTTGCGAGCACCTGAGCTGTTACTGCCGAGGGCACATTTGACCATGCTGTCTTCTCTGCTTCTTGGCCAGCTTTGTTTTCTTTTATGAAGCATGAAACAGATCGCAAGACCTTGAGGGCTGACCTGCCACCTTATTTCAGACAGACAGCTCCCTGCAGATTGCCTTATACTTATGCACTTGCTTTGTCACATGATACATACTTGAAATCAATTTGTAATGATTTATAAATTTATTTGTAAACATACAGCTATTTATAATTATCATGCATAATCATTTATGTTTTCTGCATGTAGGGAAGTGCATGCAGACAGAGGAATTGGCTTGTGCCAAAGGCCCACAGCAGAATCATGCCCTGTGAATCTAAAAGCGACAGAAAGGAGATGTGGTCGTAGGGTTGGAGAGAGCAAAATGTGGTTAAAGGAGTTTAGGGAGGTAGAAGAAGAATTGGATTATGTAGGATTTTGTCAACCACTGTTCTTCATGAACAGGCCTGCTTTGGCAAGAAAGATTTTGCAACACAAGCCTCTAATGTTGTATATGTAGGAATGTTCTTCCCTGGATTTGGCTGCTAAGCTTAGAAGCTACCATCTGTTCAGTGGTAGCTAAATTTACTGATATATTAGTGCCTATAATATTAAAGTTCCTGAAGCATGGTATTTTTACATTGGTGTGTGCCCCAGCATGGAGTGAGTCCAATATTTATAACAAATCAGCTAGTTAAATACATTAGTACTTACTCACCAGCCTTGCAAAGCATATCATTAGGGAACTATGGTAACCTTTTGATTTCTTTCCTTTTTTTTTTTTTTTTTTTTTTTTTGGTGGAACCGGGGATTGAACTCAGGCACTTGTGCTTGCTAGAGAAGTGCTTATTCCACTGAGCCATCTCCCTGGCCCCTTGATTTCTGTTGGTATACCATTATTTTGCAAAATATTTATTCATTCTTTTTATTATAAGTTCAATCATTTTGAAGCTATAGTTCATTGGCATTAGAGACAGTCACATTGCTGTACAGCTGGCACTGCCACCTCCCTGCAGAGCTTTCGTCACCTTGCAAAGCTGAAACTGTATGCATTAAGCTAGCCTGCCCCACCTTTCCCTCCTCCCGTTCCTCGTGACCACCACTGCACTTCCTGTCTCTACGAACCGGACTACTGTAGGTGGTTCATATCTGTGCACATGAACTCACACAGTATTTATCCCTTACTTCACTTTACATAGTGTTCTCAAAACTCGTCCATGTTGAAATGTTTTTCAGAATTTTCTTCCTTTTTAAGGATGAATAATAATCCAATCCATTGTGGTGTGTATTAGTTTATTTATTTGTTTTGATGGATAGTTTAGATATTTCTACCCTTTGATTATTGTGAATAGAAAAATGTTTTTATATTGTAAGGATTAAAAAGTGCCTGTGTGAGACCCTGTTTTAAATTGTTCTGGGGATACACCAAGAAGTGGAATTGCTGCATCATATGGTAATTGTGTTTTTAACTTTTAAAGAACCAGAACTTTTGAAGAATTTTCCATGACAGCTGTACTGTTTTACAGTCTCACCAAAAATACATAGGTTCCCAGTTTCTCCTGCCCCCATCAGTGCTTGCTGATTTCTGCTTTTTTTGGTAGTTGAAATTTTAATAGGTATAAGACAATATCTTATTTTATATTGATATAAACAATATACACAAAAAATACACAGTGATTAGTGACAGTAAGCATCTTTTAATGTGCTTAAATGCCATTAATGTATATTCTTTACATAAATAGGAATAATAAAATAAATTATTATAGTAAATTAAATGTCTATATAAAGAATATATTAATTTTTGAATATACATTAACTCTTAGGTCTTTACATTGACCTTACTGTAAAATAATTACATCTGTTTAAGAGAATAAAACAAATTACTTAGGAAAAATAGAATTATTTAAAAATATATATAATTATATATTAAATGTATACATCATAATTAAGTTTTCATCTTTTAATCTACTTGATTTTTTTGTAATTAGATTTTAGAAGTACTCTGTATATTCTGGCTATTAATCCCTTTTCAGACTGTGATTAGCAAATATTATTTTTCTCCTATGGTTTGTCTTTGCCCTTTTCACTGTTGGTAGTGCCCTTTGTACAAAGATTTTCATTTTGATGAGTTCCAATTTGTTTTTTGTTTTTTACTTTGTCAGTGCCTTTGGTGGGGATACATGGGATGACACTGTAAAATCTACTATCAAGAAGTTGTTCCTATATGTTTTCTTTTAAGAGTTTAAAAATCTATTTTTTACAGGGTTGAACTTTGGAGAGAACCAAGCAAATCCTTGGGGATCAGCATTGTTGGTGGACGAGGGATGGGGAGTCGTCTAAGCAATGGTGAAGTGATGAGGGGCATTTTCATCAAACATGTTCTCGAGGATAGTCCTGCTGGGAAAAATGGAACCTTGAAGCCTGGAGACAGAATAGTAGAGGTACCCTCAGCTCTGTGTGTCAGAAATCCTTCACCTCGCTCGCCCTCCTTGCTAACGGCATGGCCACCCTGGAATGGTTACTCTAATCACTGTTAGAGGAAAATTTGTTTGTGGTTAAGATGTGTCTTTTCATCTTTAGCTTTCTTCTGTGTATTTGATAACCCATTGTGTATCTCAATGTAGAGACTGGTGCTTAGAAATATTGTCAATCAGCTTTGAAAACATTGAGCCTACTGCGAAATAATTATATCTGTTTAAAAGAATAAACAAATTCTTAGAGGAAAGAGAATTATTTAAAATTACGTATGATTATATGTATGAAAGGTATATATCATAAATAAATTTTCCAACCTGATTTATCTCGGGAAATACTCTATTATTTTAATGTATAAAACTTTATTGGATGAGATTTTGTTCCAAGTAAGTCTTTTTGGTTTTTTTGGTACAGTCTTCAAATGCCACGACCTTGACTACTATTTATATGCATACTTCCCTGGCAGCCTACCAGTTAGAATGTGCCCTTTGCTCAGTGATACGTGCATTGCCCACCAAAGACACCGCCTATTTGCACATGTGTGTGCACCTGTGCATATATGCCCACATGCGTGTTTTGTTGCATACCAGACAGAAGTATGGAAGCAGTTTTTATCTAATCCCTAGTTCAACACCAAGTGTAATATTTTATAGCCCCCTCTCGTGTGAGTCACACACTCATGTGCGGCACTGTGAGGCTCAGGACGTCCTGTAGTAGGTAAGGCATCATGCCTGCCTGGCAAGAGACTCTGGCTTGACAAGTTGGTCCCTTAGGGGCAATATGCCAAGTGCAGTTATATTTAAAGTGGTACAAAAATGGGTACCTGGCCCAGATTTTCTGATTTACAGAGGTAACTAAAAGTGATAACTTCAAAATAAAAACAACTTACTGGCCATTGTATTTATTCAACTGAGTGCATCCTTTGTGAAACCTATATAATTTATGCACCAGAGTACCACAGTTGCTTAGATTATACTTATCAATCATAACTTTAAAATGCAAATGTATTTACTTTTCCTTTATTGATTGTCTCTGAGAGCTAAAGAAACAATAGCTTGAAATTTGAGACAAAAGCAAAGGCCCTGTTCCCTTTCCCTGCTGTGGTCATTCACAGGGAGTAGTGACAAGCTGTTTCCCTTACTGTTTACTTATCTTCCCTTAGATTTTGTTTAGCCCACTTTGAAATAACGTTTTGAGCATTCCATCTAAAATGTTCAATTTTAGGTCATCATTAAACAGTTTATTTTATGTATTCTTTATTATAGATATCTTTGGCTGAAATAGAAAAATAAAGACCTTTTAATTATTTCTATAAAACATTAGTCGTAGTTTGCCCCAGAATATTGTTTAAATGCATTGAATTTAAATATTTGTTCAAATTGAAACATAGAACAAGTCTGTGTTGAAAATAGCCTTAATGTTGCATATTTATTACACTAAATAGTCGCTCTGTGCAGAGGCTTTTCTGTTAAGGAAGAAAGCTCCAGCCTCTGTGGTCCTGGGGCCTCCGGCCCTGCCCACGCGGAGTCCCTGCAGATGTGTGCAGGTGGCTGAGCAGGGCTCTGCAGAGCCGCCTCTGCTGTGCAACTCTTCGGCCTTGAGCAGAGGTGCCGTGCATCTTGTGAGCATTCCCCTGGTCGGGTGTATGGAGAGCCTATAGGAGACAGGAGGACTGACTTGTATTTTACATGAACGCAACCTTTAAAGATATTTCTAATGTACACACACACACACACACACACACACACACAAACAGCTCTGTCGTCCATGTATGAACTTGAGGAAGATTTTCAACTAAATTAGTAATTGTTTGAAATTATAGAAAAATGATAATATTGTATGCCAATGTCTGATAAATGACTTTTTCCAGAATTTTGCCTACTCTGAATTTACTTAGTATTTAAGAATGATAAAAAGTCAACATAATGTAGTTTTCCAGCAGGATTAACATTTGGCCTTTTAAGCTATTGTCCTCCTTGTTTATGTAATATAGAAGCTGAATTGATCATCACTTAGACAGTCCATGGTCAATAAAAAATTACAAAAATAACTCTTACTTTCAAACTATTTATATAAGAATTACTAACAGATAAGCACAATTTTCTTGGCTTCCAGCTCTTGTCATGTCTATTGCAAAGATTCTTTTACAAAATTAACCTTACTATAATCTGATTTTTCTGGTTTTTCTATAATCAGAATTTTGTTTCTAACTTTAAGGGTCCCAATAAAGAAATATATAAAACATCACTTGCCTCATCCCAAACCACTCTATAATAAATTAGAAAAAAATCAATGCAGTAACTTTCTTGATAAAGACAAGAAAGTCCCTTTTATTTTCTAGTCCATTTTATTATTTCCTTATTGGTGCTGATTTATTGACTTAAAGGAACAGCTGAGCAGCAGTGTAAGGAATGCAGAGCCGACTGCCATCACCCCGACTGATTACTGCTTCCGAGATCTGTGTCTAAAGGAAGGGGCTGCAAGGCTACTGGTCAGGTGAAAAGTTTTGCAGCCTTAAAAATAGTCTCATTATAGATGCTGAAATAAATTTTCCAGGACCTTAATGGAGGGTCCTCCAAACTCCAGGTCCAGTTGTTCTTTTGTTTTATAGCTTCTTGAAATGTTAAGCTGAGGCCTTCCATTGCAGGTGGATGGAATGGACCTCAGAGATGCAAGCCATGAACAAGCTGTGGAAGCCATTCGGAAAGCAGGCAACCCTGTAGTCTTTATGGTACAGAGCATTATAAACAGACCAAGGGTAAGCAAACATCAAGGGCAATGTAGGCATATCCGAGCAGTGCTCAACTTGGAATCTAATGGAGCCAGCGCCAAGTTGTCTGTATGAGCAGATAGGAGTTCATCAAGTCTCAGAAGACTTACTGAGAATTTTTTGCTCTTTTAAATATTGAGTTATCTTGGAAATTCTGTTCACCATGTTTAAGTTTTAAAGTCTGTTGAAAACATGTAGAAGTAGGATTTACTTGTGGTTATAGTGTCCCGATGTTTAAATATTCAGTATAGTTGCAAACTACAAATTGTTGCAAGGAATGTGGCATCGTCATTCAGATTAAGTCTGTGTCCCTGGGCAGCCAGGATTGCATTTCCTTTCAACTTGTTCCATAGACCACATCTTCTGTTTTTGTATTTGTGCATCACATTGAAGAGTAGATTTTCACAGGGTAGATTTTGTTTTATTAAAAGCGATTTTGTAGTTGCTGTTACCAGCTATACTCACTGTGTAGTTCACCACTGTATAACTCTTGGCAGACGGAAACCTAGATATCTGCTTATTATCAGTCATAGTAGCAAAATAGCTTTGAAAATATTTTAGAAAATACAAGCACAGGTAGTGAACTTGATTCATAAACAATTGAAATAAGGCTTCATGCATTTAATATGCCCTAATGATGGTTAAAATGAAAATTATGGAAAGATTTAAAACATTTTTTATTGCTTCTGTGTGCCTGTGGGGGGGATTACCATGCAAGACATACTAAATATATTTTTGCTGTATACCCCTGGGAAAATTCTTCAAAATTATGGATGCTCCCTCAAAAGCTTTCATGCCATTTCAGGAGTTTCTTAGCTTCGTAATCAGTCACCACTTGTGGGTTTAACAACCTCTGTCCTGCTAATTCTTTGTGAGTTATCTGCTTGTCTTCAAGGTTGGTTATCTTTAAAAGAAAGTTTCAGCAAATGTGAGGGATGATAAAGGGACCATCTAAAACTTTAAAATATATTTCATGTGTAAAATACTTTAAATTTAACTTGTAAAATTAAGAGTTTAAGATAGTAATATTCAAATGATGAAAGGAAAGTAGCGAACACGTCTGTAGATGAGATAAGTGAAGGTAAGGACACTCTCTGTCACAGAACACAAAACGACCAGGGTGATTCCACCGGTCCCTCCTTTTGTTCAAGACAGGTGTAACTTGGGTTTTGGCTCTCTGTAAGGGATGAATTTAGTAGTTCTTAAATAAGCAGTTGTCTTCACATCTGCAGTTTTTAATCCTTCAGTTGTTTATTGTTAAGTAATAATTATCCATTCAGATAGAAAATCTGCCAAATGGTGGAACTGTATTCTGCATTCTTTACCAGTTCCATTCAGTCTGTTTAAAGAACTCAGATCCTGTCATGTTTGTTTCCATTTGTTGTGTTAAACATAAACACAGCATGATGATGTTGGTAAATGGCTGTTTAAGTTAAAGCTTTTTGGGTAGGTGATTGGTTTTTATTTATTTTTTATTTTCACCTTTTACATCATTTGGGAGAATATTATAATTGATAATTATATTACTTGAAAAACTTTAAAAACTGCAAACATTGCTTTCAATTCCAGTCACATTTTGTAATGAGCCTATACAGATACTGTCTAATACACCTGGAAGACATTACTGTTTTATTATCTGAGGTATAATGACACCTAATTTTGTACCAATTATCACAGGATAAATCTTGGTTAGAGTGACATGTTTAGTCACATTATGTACATTTTGTTTGCGAAATTAGAATTAATTTTGCATTTTAAATGAAATATTCTTTTTTCCCAGGGACTTAGTTCCCTCATGTCTCTAGTAATATAAAATAAAAAAGGAAAAAATCACAATTATACATTCTTAAAAATCTCTTAGGGGTAAATGTTTTATTTGTGAATGGAGGAAAATGCTTCCGTGAAATCTTAGACATAGGCTGATGAGCTAATCGTTTCGCTTGGTGCTTAGGCCATTAGTAATTTTCCCAGGATTCAGGCTGGCCTCACCGACTGTAGGGTGGCCCCCTTTAATGCCATTAACTGGGGCCAGAGAAACTTCAACTTTCTTGTGTTTTTCTTACTTAATAGTATTTCTGTTTTATCCACCCTTGAGAATATAGAGAGGTTTGTCTTTTTTTTTTTTAGCAAAAAAAAAATTGTGTTTCTATCTTTCCCTAAAAATAGAATGATCCACTGTTTGTTTCATCTGCTCTGCTCTTGCTGTACCTTTACATTCTTCCCTCGGGGCCAAATTCTAATCCTGTAAGGTCTGAAAATTTTAACAAAACAAAGCAAACAAAAATTGCAGATCTCTTTAAGTATTCTGTTTCTTTCCATCATGGTTTTGTTTTCTGTTCTGCATAATTATAAAGGACAGTTTAAGCCAAAAAATACCATGTACCAAAACTGGAAATAATTTCTACCCTCAATGCATGGAACTCTTTTCTTTAGGATATATTTTTCATCTTTGCCCTGCCATTTCTTCCACTTTGTAAGTGGTCGTGTTCTTTGGCATTTGTGATGTTCTCTTCTGTAGAGCAGGAGTTGACATTTTAAACTGAGTTGGAGGGAGAAAGTCGAGATGGGCAGAAATGTCACTGTGCCCATATCTTTCTCCTTGTCTTCCCTCCATAGGAAAAACGTGGCAAGAAGAGCAGATTGAAAGGGTAGCATAGCATAAGCTTTGGTACAGGCGTGCTGAGGATGCAATCTTTCCAGAATGTTCTTCCACACAGAATGATGTCATGTGACAGCCTCTCTACATTCCACGCTTGCCAGTGGGACTTTTTTTTATAGAGAGAAGTAACACAAACATTTAATTGGAGCCAAAATGAATTTTAAATGTCTACAGTTTCCCTTGAAGGATATAGTCAATAAAAGAAAAAGATAGCGGGTGTGAAAGGAGAAGAATTTATTGTGCTAAGGAAATTACTTTTTTTTAAACTATGAGAATGCTAAATTCTATCTGGCAGGCATCCTGCTTTAATACGTATATTCATCTTAACAGTCCTGGCTCAGGCAAACCAGAAAATCTATGCGAAACATTCTAAATTAGGACCTCAAATATTGTCCAAAGCCCATAAATGCTCCAGTAATATGGGAAATTTGATAGGTATTTTGTTTTAAAATATGAATCTCCCTGTTCCTACCTTTACAAAAAGAGAATACCACTCTACGTAGTTCATTTCTTCTTTAATTTATTGCGCTTAATATCTAGCCAATTGTTTCCTTTTAGGGAAACAAAATATAAAATAGTGAAGGTTACTAGTGAACTAGCAAACAAATATTTAATATGCATTCTGGAAGATATAGACTACTTAAAACAACATAATTAGCTTTAAATAAATAAGAGAAACATGAGGGTTTTAATTTTTAAAGCGTTTGTTGATATTCATAAAGTATAAATTAATATATGAAGTAGTAAAATATATATGTCGCTGTCTGTGATAGGAAATCCATTCAGTGAAAATAACTTGGCTAGTGCTTGTATACTTTGTAGGCTGATTTATATTCGTATCGGTTTAGGGCGTTACAGGCAAACCTTCAGCAGCAAACTTATTATGCCATTAATTATTAGATAGAATCCTCTTTCACACAGACAGTTCTTTAAATCAGCAGGTTGCTGTAGAAATTGAGTTGTAAGTACATTTCTTTTGCACTTAGCACCTCTTATGTTTCCTTTTAGAAATTCCCTTTGCCTTCCTTGCCGCACAGCCTTTGCCCTAAGTACAACTTCAGCAGCACTAACCCATTTGCTGACTCTCTTCAGTTCACCGCTGACAAGGTTGGGTAATGCCCGTTGTCTTGCTGTTGCCGTTTGCAAATGTTTGGTTCTTCGTTACTACTGTGCTTTGTCCCAGTTCATTGTTTACTATATTTGAGCAAGAAAAAAAACCCAAAAAGACCAGAGTGTGTTTGGAGTGAGCATGTGAATTTTCTGTGAAAGATTATTAGTTTTTATAGTTGAAAACAATACCCTTACAAAGAGGAAAGGGGTAACCAGAGTCCAGTCCCTTTCCTGAATTTTGCTGTGATTTAAATTTTCTGACACATTTTTGCTAATTGTCAAATAGATGAACTATGTTCACACATAATTTCTTTAAAACCTTATATTGCTTTAAAACCTTTAGAGTTCCACAAGATGGTCACAAAGCTCTTGTGTAAGCGAATCATCTCATAAATAGTTGTATATTTATACTTGCAGGAGTCTGTTGAATATTCATTAAGTGTGTCTGTGTAGATGCCTGAACAGGAAACTTTACTGTTTCAAGGCTCATGAATCTATATTTGGATATTCTTACGCTTTGATAAAATTATCAAAAGCAAACTTGAAATGAAAATTTACAAGAATTTATATGGCATAATTTGATCATGAAAAGGAAGAAAGTTGTCAGCAATTTATTTTAGGAAACATTTTATGAATATTGATCAGATTTTCTTGTTTTTGTAAAATGGATAAGCAGAGATGCCATTTCTAAAGAACTGTGTTTTCTATTACTGTAGGAATTACAGAATTCAAGTAGAAATATCTTCTACTGTTCCCCAACTAACCCTTTTGCTCCCACACCATTTAAGGTTTGTCTTCAATGTGAAATCTCTGTAAGTGGGTGTGTTAACGTGTGCAGTTTGTTCATGTTCTGTACCTCATGTGTACATACATGTCATTGAGTGATTTCAGATGCACATTCCATATTTGCCCCCCCAAAAGGCTAAATTATCTTTGTTACATATGTACATTTTTCTTGAATTTTGGGATGTGTAACAGCAAGCCAGTTAGATACTCTTGATAAAATGAGTGTGCCGGGGTAGTAAAGGCCTCGTTGTACTTCAAGTAAATACAGGCTAATACTAGTTTTGTGAGAAATCAGCTATGTTAGGACACTGTTTCAATTTGTTGCCATTATGAAAGTAGTGTGACTAAGATCTTGAACAACTTTTAAGATAAGTAGTTTTTGTTTCTTTATCCTTAAGGAAAATAATGGTCCAAAAATTGCACAGTAAGATTTGTAAGATTTATATCCACAGATCTGTTGAAATTAATGGAAATGTAAAATAGATAACAGTTTGTGTCCCTGGCCCTTGCCAGTTTCCTGTTTTACTATGGAAGTCAGAAGAGATAGTGTGGTATAACGCAAACTGTACCCACTGTATTAAGAAATAAGCAAAAAGAAGTCTAGTACCACTGGATGAATTCTGAAAGAAATACTGCAGTTCTCATGGTCTCAGGCTCAAGTTTATTCATGTGCAAAATGCATGCGCTCAGTGACTTGAACAACTTTCAAACACATTCTGTTTGATAATATCTAATAGAAGAACTTGATAATGCCAAAGTGATGTTTTAAAAACAGGACCTGTGGTCCTAAGTGACACACATGTTGGTTTTGTGTGAAGCCTTCTCTTTATGTTTTTTCATTTACTTTTGAACTACTTTGATGGAAAGATGGTGTTCAGACCTGTTCAGATCTGTGTCTTTGTGCTCTGTGGCTGACAGACTGGCTTCCTTGGTAGATGGCTGGCATGTGGAGTGCTCTTTTTCATGGATTTGTTGAGAATCATTTGGAGAAAGGATTCAGGTAGCAATAAAGATTTGGGGCTTTTTGGGGGTGCTGGCCCAGGCTGCCTTAAGAGCAGGTCTGGTATAGCATGTGCAGCTGGGGATTGAATCACAGTCCCTTGCCCCTGATTGATTTTGGTCAAGAAGGCTCTTTAGACAACTGAGCTAAACTGCCAGCCCCAAGATTTCTTTATGTATACACTCACAAGTTTTGAAGGACAGTTTCTTGTTAATCTCTTCCTGTGTGTCTTGTGCCTTAGTCTCTTGCTCCTGCTCCTCTGCCTCCTGTTCTTCCATTTGCTGCTTCTCTATTTTCTTTCCTGAAAGACTTTTCTAGACCCCTAAACCTTGCACAGACCCCTTGTATATTTATAAATTTTGAGTGAGAACCTCTTTCCAACAGGGTAAGTTTTAACAGTTTTCTATCTTAGGTCCTTTAAACATTTGAATTGAATTACACATTGACACCATAGCTCATCAGAGCTATGTGTTCTAATACTATTTGTGTGTTCAAACTTTACCTGAATCCGATCTAGCATTTCGTATACGCCTGTATGAGCTCTCCATGGTGTGGTAGATATCTCAAAGCCAATCTTTTGCTTTCAATATTGTGCTGTTACATTTCTTCTCTTAAAGCTTCGTTTCTAGTTTGCACATGCCCACTGTGCTCCTCTTGTTCCCACAGGCACCCAGGCTTGTGGAGCCAGAGGCAGGGCAGGCCCTGCCGTGTGATGCGCTTCAGCCCTCTTCTTCAGCACTTGGAGAAGCAGGCAGTGATCATGCTCAGCTGTGTGCAAGCAGCGCCTTGGAGGATGTGGACAAAGAGGACGAGTTTGGTTACACCTGGAGTAAGTTGCCTTTTATGATGCATTTCATTATAAGTATTCAGATATGAATAGTATGTTTCAGCTTCAGCAACACATAGTGCCGTTTTGTGGGGGAAATGCTGTTTGCTTGTCTTAGTGGAATACGCCACACATTCCTAAAGCATAAGGTTCTATTTTTCCTTTCCTTTAAAACTGCTTTACTGTTAAAGCCCCTTTGCTTCTCATGTGAGAATTGAAGCAGGCAGAGCGTTTTCTCTGAAATGTGCACTGATTCTGCTGTCTTGGGGTCTGGATGTCTAACCCTCAGATTTCCCATTATAGAATCTGTTAGGTGTTGATATTACATTTGAAGCATGATGTTTTCTGTAATAGTTTGATAATATAGTAAATGTTTGAAATTAAAACTTTTGGTCATTTGTTGATTTTTTAATGACTTCCATGTTGTAATACACTGGCTGTCTCTTTAAAAATGCTGTTCGTCTCCTGGTTTGCTAACATTAGTTTGCATAATGTCTAGGAAGCACAAAGCACTGGCCTGATATATAAGAATCATTCAAAAGTAGCTAATAGTAGGATCCTTGGGATATCTCTGTTTTCTAAGGAAAAATGTATTTATAGGGAGAGAGTAAACATTCAGCCAAAACTTACAAATGTGTTATTGTATTAAAATTTTCTTTAAGAATCAAATTATTTTATTTAAGACAACTGTAGTACATTCTTTTTGAAAGAACAGAAATAATTGTGTTTTTAGATTGTAGGGGTTAAAAGTGACAGTTTAACTAATATAGTTAAGAATCAATGTAAAAGGCAGACCATTAACCATATAGTAAGTTTTTAAGACATGCTATATAAAGTTTATAGTTTTTATTTTGTATATTATCTATTTTTTTACTTTTTAAAGTTTCTAATACTAGAAGAAAATATCATACCATGTCTTTTAAATAGATTGTAAGTGAAATATACAGTAAAAATCTTAAAATAAAAATTAAGATTAAGCAATATTCAGATAATTAAATACTAATTAATTAAAAATTAAATATTTCAAAACAAACTAAGAAAAAGTTTTCATGATAGTAAAGAATAAGAATAAAGCATAAGATAAACACTGGAATGACAAATAAATGACCAGCACTTCTAACAGTTTAGGGATAGGATATCACACAAAGT
>NDGN011553859.1:0-19660 GCA_002564285.1 Tympanoctomys barrerae | reverse complement strand
GACAGAGAGAGAGAGAGAGAGAGAGAGAGAGAGAGAGAGAGAGAGAGAGAGAATAGCAGCAGTATGTGTGACAGGGAAGAAGCTCAGGTCCTCAAAGGTGGTGGAGTAGATGGCGTAGACATCAGGAAGACATTATAAATGAGATCCTTCAATGGAAATGAAGAGAAGCTAAAAACAGGAGGAAGATACTGTCCTTGACGGGCAGTAGGGGACACAATGTTCATGGAATGTCATAAAGAGAGGCCTGTGGCTAGCTAGCAAAGTGGAGACTTGGCCAGAGAAGCATCCAGTCTCACATGTGACAGGAGGCCACTGACTGAGGAGGGAATCAGCAGAACTAGAGATTTGTTGACTGTAATGAGAACAAAATGTCAAGAACCAACAAATGAAGCTATGAAGATTGAATTCTGTGACATATAAATGGCCTTGATTGAACATACACATGCAGACATTAGAATGTCCTATAACATTATGACTGGAACTCATGAGTCTAGAAGCATCAATGTTTATTTTAAAGACAACACCTTTTCCCACCTGCAGTCACTTCCAAATGGAAATAGCCATTTCAGAACGTTTGTCAGCTATCCATCTCTGATAATTTGTATTCCTCTTGCATCTGTATTAATCATTTTCCTGCACAGTGTTATCTGCTCGGTCCCTAAGAAGTATTCAGGAGCCATGGTTTTATTCAATACACTTCAGGTCTAAAGAATCTAAATAAACCTCAAAATTCATGAAACCAGATAAAATATAAACACAAGTTAGAGAACAGGAAAATCAGGTGTTAGTCCTCTTCAGATTTAACTGAGTGAACATATCCAGGCCATCACAGTCTTTTTATGAGTGTGTTTTATTTTTTTTTTTAGAATAATGAAAGCGTAGAGTAGATTTAGGAATCATATCTGAAGGAGATTGCTCAGAAGGACCAAATCAGGATTTTGAGGGTAATATAAGGCAACTACCCTTCACAATAAATAATAACCCTAAAGATCAGTCCTCAGTTTGTTTTCCAGTTCATGCTGTATTTATAAAGAACTGAAGTGTTTTGGTCTGTGCATAAATTCCATTGATTAGCTCTGAAAGGCTAATGTATAATAGTTCTTGAGGCTCCTTTTCTGTCACCTACCATGGAACTTACTTTCAAAAAGATGAAGCAGGTTTAGTCTGTGCATAATAAGGAGGAACGGCATGGACCACTTAGAAACCTGCCACAGCAAAGCACTGCGCTAATCTGACATCAGTTTCTTCACGAGAAATGTTTAAGCAGCAAGAAAATATTTTATGTTTTTTGGCACGCAGCAGATCAGATAGAAGAGTCTAGCAATACAACCAGGATGTGTAATCTGACACGATTAGACAAGGCTCTTTAGTACCAGAACATTCATAATTGAGACAAAGAAAGAGTATTAATAACACTTTCCTAACACGGCAGTTAGCCATTTTATATTTCCTTTCTTTAATCTTAGTGTTTTTCAACAAATCATGGGATTTAATAGCATGTTTTGGCAGATTAGAGGATTTATGGCCCAGATGTTTTTTGTTCTAAAAATGGATTAGGGTGTAAAGTTTGCTGGAATCCATGGAACATGTTGAGGCAAGCCGGTCATTTTATGTGTGATTAGTGCCTGCCTTCTGTCTCACAGTCCCTCCATCTGTCACAATTCACCAATAGATCTGGTTAGATTTAGCCTCGTGTCACAAACAAGTCCCTTTTCTGGGCAATTTCATATTACAGATTCATTTTATGCCATTTTATGCCCCACTTAAAAGATAGGGAGAGAGAAAGATGAGCTATTAGCTTTCCTTTAAATAATTGTAAGAACCGTTGTTTCCCCTTAGCATACTACCTTACATCATGCAGTTCATCATCATAATGCATGGCCAATAAATGACCAGTATTCAAAGTTAAAATTAGTTTAGCTCCTGGTCTCTATTACTCATTAAAAGAACTATTTTGGTAGTGTTTCACCCTGACTCTGGACTGTGTGGCTGCAGACAAAAGCTATCTCACATCTTGCTAAGAGTGTGAGTTAAGTGTGACTACAGTTAACAGTAGCTACAATTGCTAATCAATTACAGGTGCATGGTTACATTCTGTGCTTGAAATTCAGACATGCTTAAAATCCATTGCAAGGCACTGCCACCTGTAGTTTATTCTACCATAAATGGATAGGGGGAAATGCTTTTCTTTCAGTTACTTAATAATAATTTATTACTCTTTGTTGAAGAAACATAATCATGCTGCACAAAAACTCCTCCAACCTTTCTAATATTCTAAGAAACTCAATAATCATAGTGATAACTAACAACACCTGTGTACTAGAAAGACATTCGAGTGTTCCTTGCAGGAAAAAAAAATCAGAAAGGTTTTATTTGATCCTACAGAATATTCAGGTAATGACCCAAAAGTTTATTTAAAATTACTTCTTAAATTTCTTTCCAAATATTTGGAACAATCCCTCTTTCACTTAAACATCATGTTTTTATTACAGAAGTTTGGCAATATATTCGTGTATGACTGTGTGAATCAATCATCAATTACTCATTCCCTAATTAATTTCAGACAAACTCCATTAAGAAATCCTTATATGCCAGGCACTAGCCATCACCCAACATGGAAGGGTTTTTTATGGTCAAAGGCAAGCCTTGCTGTGCATTGTACATCTGCTCTGTCTTGTCCTCAGGTTATTTAAATGATCATGATGCTGTCAGCAAGGCAATCCAGGAAGCTCGGCAGATGAAGGAGCAACTTCGGCGGGAACAACAGGTGCTTGATGGGAAAGTGGCTGTTGTGAATAGTCTAGGTCTCAATAACTGCCGGACAGAAAAGGTTAGTTCATGTAATAACTTACTTTCCAGGAAGAGTTCATGAACATTTTGGATGTGTTCCTTTCTATCTTTTCATCTTCTCATGCTCAGAATGAGGGTTCTCCTTTTTTCTTTTCTCTCCATCAATGCAGAAGTCCCCATGCCCATCCTAATCAAAACCATCTGCAAGTGGGAAGGATTTATAATTCTCTCTATCCATCTCCAATCCTTATTGACAACGAATATCCCCCTTTATGCCGCCAGTTTGTATTAAAATGGAGCAGTACTCGAAATGTCTGAATCTCAGTGAAAGTTCTGCTCTACAGAGATACTTAACTTGTATTTGGGGATGAGCAGGATTTGAAAATACTGAATCTTCTTTAATCACCATAAGCTTGGATGATTCCCATGCTCATATTCTAAGTATGTAGGATCCTGTGCTGCTGATAATGTTTCTAGTGCAAAGCGCTGTCACATGCTAAGTGGCTATGACACTGGAAAATTTTACTTTATCAGAAAACTGTGCTTTTCAAGTTTATTATCATTTACTCTACCAAAGTCCAGTACAACTTCCGAGTTTGACTGAGATATGATTTTCAAGCTATTTTGTTTAATTACACATGGTGTTTCACACAGAAAAAGATCATGTCATTATAGATGTTCAATATGATACACTTCTTTTGGTCATATTTGCTATGATTTGAATGGAATTTTTAAAATGTTACTGAATCTCCTGTATCTTATATAGATACAGCAGATAAAGGAAAATGATCAGCTACTTAGCAATAACTTCAGAGCTCATCATAAAATCAGAAGCACGTGAGCCAAGCAGAGTTGTCCAGAATGAGCAGATTGCTGAATTGGACAGCTCTCTGGTTTCCCAGGTTTCATGTAAAATTCAATGTTTTATTACTAAGACATTCACAGTCCGCCTAGTCCAGGTGAAATGCAAAGGTGATTCTGTCACAGCTGCTTTTTTTCCTCTGGTCCTGGAATGCATAAAATTGTAAGCTGGAGAAACAACTCAATTCAGTTCCATCTCCAGGGGACCCAACCTGAGTCATGCTACATTCTTTGCAGTCTTATAAGAAGGGTGACATTGTTACATTGAGAAAGACACAAAATTTTTATAACTAAGCAGAAGGGAAGAGGAAAAGCAAAGTGACAGCTCTAAGAAGGAATGATAGCAAGCATAAAGGAATTTATATTCAAATATTTAAACATTCTTGAAAGGATGCTTGAACAGAAATTCCTTTTCTCTGCTCCCCATGTAGAAATGAGTTTAACACTCAGCCAGATGCTAATGCAAAGTGACTCAAGCTATTCCTCGCAAGCATAGCTAAATTGCCGTTATTTGTTAAGCGCATTGAATTCAGCTGTGGATACAGCAGTTGGTTGCATTCAGCAAGCATCTGTACCCTTTTTTTTAATCCTCCAAAGCAGAGGCAACTCTACCTATCTCCCCCCTCTCCTCCCTTGTGCTGGCTGGGAATTGTCAAGTGACAACCGACCAAATCCTTTTGGACAGGAAGCCTTCATCCTGAGTTCTATATACTTGCAAAACAGGCCTTGTGGTTGGATCAGGGAGCCCATTAAAAGCACTTTGATGGTATGGAAATTCATCTTCATGAAGCTCCTAGGCCCCCGAGCAGCATGCTGTTTAGCTGTGGTTACAGATCAGTCATTCACATCGGAGGGCAATAATTGTGCTGACGGCTTATAAGGCAATGGAAGTACATAAAATAATCCCGGGCCCTCCACCATGGCACTGAGTTAATCTTCCCTAATACAGATCAGCTGTTGTTCTAACACATGACTTTATACTGGCTCCAGTGACTCTACACAGCCTTTTGATTAAGTAACAGGAGTGGAACCATCTGCATTCACTTTATTCCGTACTTGTGCATCGTTGGGCACCTTATTTCCACTTCTTGTCCCGCCTCTGCAACCATACTTTATTTCTCTGATTAACACCTCTTACTTGGATTGTAGAAATGAAAGTCGCCTTTGTGGAAAGCTACTGCATTGGTGTAGTTAGAACAGCTTTAGAAAAATATCTATTTTTTTCTGCTAATAACTGCCAATGCCTGTTGGCCAGATAAGATGTCTCTATTCTTGAGGTTATTATTCATGAATCTCTTTATTATGCTCTGACAATGTACAGTAGCTGAGCTAAATCTTTAATTCATATTTTTTTACTGATTTTAAGTGAAAGTCTTAATTTGAGAAAATGAAGCAGTATAGTAGTATGACAAGCTCTTCTATGAAGAAACCTTCTGATTCAAAGGACCTGAATTAGTTCATCCTTTATATTACTCTGATTCCTGACAATGAAGTGAAGACTACTGAAGCCCTTTGAAGTTAGCTCTTACTGTGGCTTGTGTTGGCCTTTTATGACTTAACTAGATTGAGTATCATTTCTACAATGATTATGTCTGTGCAACTGGTGAGAATGACATAATAATGTCAAAATTTTATCTTTTAATTAGTGATTATTCAACACCAGTACCTATTATGTGTTTGGGACTATTCTATGTGCTTGCAGTATTATTTTGAACAAATGGTACAATGTCTGCCTTTGCAGAGCTTACAGTTTGGATCAAAATATTATCTTGCCTGTCAGGTCATTATATATTTGCGTGAACACACCTATCAGGGCTCAATGCTCTGCATGTCATACCACTCATGTATCTGAGATGACAAAGGTGGGTTCTTGTCATTCCCCATAAAGTAACATCATCATGTATAGTGTGCTGTTATTTTCCACATACTGACTTTTTATTAGATTTTTACAATCACTCAGTTTTATTGATGATAAATATGTAGATCAGTTATTCTTTTGAACTTTTCCTTTGTCATTCTTAATAAAAGATTTAAAAGAAGTATAATGTTAACTTGCTTTTATAGTTTTTCCTTATCACTTGAATCCTAAAGGAATGCTTTCCTATTTAACAAAACATTTATAATTCCCTAAATCCATGAACTGTTTGAATATAAAAAGGGAAGGAGGGCTGACAAATAGTTCAGCTGATTAAAGCACCTGCAAGCAGGAGCAGGGGCCAGGAGTTCGATCCCCAGGCCTGCTGTACCAGCCCTGCCCCCGGGGTGCACTGAGATGGCAATTGGGACTGGGTGTGGTGGTGCGCATCTGTAATCTCAGCTCTTGGGAGGCTATAAACAGGTGGATCACTATGAGTCTGATCTAGTAGTGAGACCCTGAACACCCGGTAGACCCTTCCCTAAAATACAAAAAAAAAAAAAGTGAGGGGGATCAAGGAGAATGAAAGACGGAAAGGAGCTGGGATAAAAGAAATAAGAAAGAAAAGAAATTTAGCCAGTGCCTTATATCAGCGTAAAAGGTCGTAGAGATCCTGTCCTGGGAACCAGAAAATTACTATCTTATAGTAGAGATCTGTGTTCTTGCATGTACCCTGTATGCATGAGCTTTTCTTCATATATCAAATGCCAAAATGCTCAGCATATTAATATGGCTTTACTTTACATCAACTTCCTCTTAGTTCAGTGAGAAGATGTTTTTGAACTAATAGTGCTTAGACAAGATATCATATCTGCATCTTGTACTAGGAACAACTCCTACAAAGACAACAATATGCAATGTATTAATTATTGCAACAGTACTACTAACCCGTTTTGAAACTATCTTGTTGCTACTTCTTTCTCAATGAAATTATTAAAACATAGAAAAATAAAAGTTAATACAAACTCAAAAAAAAAAAAAAAAAGCCAACATGGGCGGCCCAACTCAATCTTAATTCTGCAAAGCTGTAGTTGGACAGTACAAACAATGAAAGGTGTGAAGATGGGTACAAATTTTTTCCCAGGGACATGTACCAAAACATAATGAAAGTCATTTTTACTGAGCCACATTTTAATTGAAGACTTCTTACAGCTTTTTTCACTTCTTTACTTTTCTTGGAAGTGTTTCAGCATACCCAAGAACTGTGTGTCAGGTTTCTTGGAAACCCTGAGACACGGTGTTATTTATAATTGTCATCTTTGGTTTATTATAGACTGATTGTATATTCAAATAATTCTGTCTCTTACCACACAACTCACACGATAACACTAATCACAGTGTATGGGTAGAGGTATTCTCCTCAGGCAGGAAGAAACAAGAAGTTTCTCAGATATTTATTTTTTAAAAAACACTCAACTTGCTTCATTAACACTCAGTAGACACAATTTTGACCATATAGTCAACTGTACAGCAGGTTCTTGATCTCAGATTTGAAGATGTCTGTATCTAGAAGATCATAAAAACTTGTTTTATTGTCCTGTTCCCAGCAGGCAGTGTTAATGCAGTCTTGCATGCAACTGAAATGAGAAATAGATCAGAAGTTTTTCAGCTTATTTCTCTCATTAAAAATGTAGAAAGACTGGTTCTATGAAATCTCAGTATCCATAGGAAATCTCAGTAATTTGAACAAGTGCTGTCTAATTTTTATCACAAAAGGAAGCTAGGGCATAGGAGGTTGATGCATTACTTCATGAACTTAGTGTTACAAAGCTTGAAATCTCTGTGACTCTTGGTTTTTCCCTTTGGGCAGGCAGGCTCAAGAAGGAAGAGTTTTCCCTTTGTTGAATTCAATCCTCGTTCACATGGGCTTGTTCAGCCTCACTAGGCTCATTGGTGGACCTGGCTCATAAGCACATCTTTAAGAAAATGGCTGGCTAAAGGCAAAAGAGACTCCTTTAAATTGATCATGAAATATATTCTGCAACTCAATACAGAATTTCTTCCGTGCGATCAAGGGCCACCTTGGGATCAAAGGTGGTATTAGCAGGGAAGAAAAGAAGGCCTGGAACGGGTACTAGATAGGAAAAGGATATTTTCAACCACAGCCATGCTGCAAAAATGGTATCAAAGCTTTCAAATATTGCCTTAATGAAACTGGTTTGTTTTGTTTCATCATTATTGTCATCTGTCTACCTTTATTCTGTCACCATTATATGTTCAGGGCTTTATATTTTATTCATAAAGAAACAAATGACATCCAGGCATGTGCACAGGAAAACACTGCTTGGTGACACCTTAAGTGTAGCAATGTGTGTTCACACACATGCTCTGTACATGTTAAGACCAACTTCTGTTTCATTTTTCTTGTGTAAAACAGATGTCACTCACAAAAATAAGCATGCAAATGTATGCGTATATTTTTTTAAGATGGAGAATTTATTCACCACACATTAATTGCCTACAGTGTACCTGGAAAATGAACGTGCACACAGGCTATAAACTCAAATGTAATTATACATTGTTGCTGGGAAAATAGCTTACTTTGCTTTTGAAGTTGAGGGAAAATTCATTGCAAATTTCTATCAAATAAAGTGAAAATATTGTGAATAACATGTATTTCTTTACCTTTTATTTTGAAGGGAAATAACAATAAAAAGTAGTTTCAAAAGAGGTTAGTAGGATAGTTATAATAATACACTGCACACTATTGATTTGTAGTATTCATAATACAAGATATAGGCATGATATCTTGTCCAAACAATATTAGCACAAATCTTTCTTTTCAGTCAACTAAGAGAGACTAGCTGTATCTTGACTAGCTGTATCTTCACTATCTTGTGTATAAATATAATTTTAAATAATGATTTACTCAACAGTGATAGTTTCTGTTTTTGTAGCTGTCAGTCATTTATAAGAAGCCCAATTACACATTACAATGTGGTAATTTGTAAACAACAGTTAACTTTGCCGCTAGGGCACTTGGAATCTTTTTCATGACATCTTACTCTTTTCTGCCATCGTCAACCCTTTTCTTTCCCTTTAACAGAGTGCCAAACATGAAATGACAGTGACCAATGTTGACTTAATGTGGGTGTTTAATAATGAAAAAAAGTGTGTCGTTCCCAGCATTAGTTACAAATGGCAGTGAGTGTATCGGATGGCAGCCCTGTAATAATTTTACATCCATCATGCTTTTCCAGCGCTTCGCTGGCCGCCTGATGGATGGGGCTGGTCATGTTAACTCTTCAGAAACTGACGCAGCGCCTCTAGTTCAGTGTTATCTGACAAGGGCCCCTTCCCTTAGATAAGAAGACCTGTGAGAAATGATGTAATTTAGCTTTGCTCTGAAAAAAAACAAAAACAGAACATGAAGGAAATCATGCCTCTCTATTCAGTGGAAGAGGCTGCAATGAATGATTTCTAGATGATTTTCATAAATATTGCTGTTACCTCAAATAAATTAGAGGAGCCAAATTAGAACTAAATACTTCAGTGTTTACAGAGTAGGTAAATCATTTTGGAGGAAAATGTAACCATGTGGTAAGGCAAGTATGACTAGAAGAGTGTGTGTGTGTGTGTGTGTGTGCGCGCGCGCATGTGCACATGCTTGTATATGTGTGTTGAAAAAGAAGTCTCCCCAGTCTTTTAAATCTGATGGTTAGAAAATGTATAGGAACAAATTTAAAAAACACAGTGATTAATATTTTATTTTTATAAATGTGAGTATATTTCTTAATCTCTACATTTACATACCATTATTTATTTGGTCATTTTAATTAAAAGATACATAAACTCTGAAGTTGAATATGTGCCATTTTATTATTGGATTCTTGAAACTGAAAATTTATATAAAATGGATAGAGAACTGCTTTCTATGCAACTGATTATTAGAAAATCTAGACCAGCTTTTTATATGCACATTGGCATTTGATCCTTAGGTTTTCTTTGCTTTTGTTTTTCATTCATAAAACCTTAATTCTGAATGTCTTAGCTAGGGAACATTTCTTATGGGACAGGAGGGGAGAGAAAACCCCTTGGTGAATATTATCAGCACACAGCAGCCAGTTTTCTAAAACCATGACAAAAAGGCAAATAGGTATTATGTCATCACCCATCCATCACTCTATATGTCAGCCTTTCAATAATTCCAATCGACATTCTCGACAGGCTGGTGCAAGTTAAAGGGGCTGTTTGTTTCTCGAAATTGAGCATAGGCCATCTATAGCCTTTTGTTCCAGACTGTTTTCCTCTATGTCTTTTCATTTCTTTCTTTTTCTTTCTTTCCTTTTTGGGGGTATTTAATTGAAATACATGCCGAGTTTGCAGACTGCAAAGATCAGAGCTGTTTTCGTCCAGCAGTGGTAACTATGCATTAAACATTTTGATTTGTTTGAGCTTGAAGTTTAGTCCTTTTTTGCCATTTGCTTCATGGAGTTTGTGTATATTTACAGCCTCTGCATTTAATGGCCACATGCCTTATTTTCACAGATGGCCAGTGGAAGGCTTTTTCTTTCTCTTAGTATAGCCCGCTTTCAGTTTTCCTACATTTGTCACAGTGCCACTACTTGCAGCTAGCAAGTGCCCACGCTTGGTGGGGAGCAATTATGGTGTGAGTTTTTAAGGAGCTTTTTAAAGGTTTTTTTTTTTTCAGTAAACTTTTTATGGTTTAATTTTCAAGCTTAGAAAAGCTGTGCATGTTTTCAAACAGAGAGTCTTGTGTTCTTTACATCATTCTGGTAGAAGGGTTAGTGCAGGATGGGCCAATAAAATGAGACTCATAGGGCATGCCAAATTGGACTTTTGGAGACATACCCGGAAGCTTCCTGATGATTGAAATTGTCTATTCATTTGAGGATATGAGTACGGGCTAACAAAAGTATTTCTGAAAAAAATGGAAGTTTAAAAGCTCTATGTAGAGAATGATCTAGACATTTTTAAAGTATGTTACCACTAGAAATAGGTAAAGCACTAGAGGAATATGCAACAAAGGGCAAACAGGAGTTAAGAAAAGCCAATGAGCTTCTACCCTTACATGTGTCTTTCCACATTTGTAGCTTTTCTAAATTTTCTACAGACGTGATTCAATTTTGTTGTTAGATTGGATGTGTTACTTCTAAATACCTGGCCATCAGAACTGGTCTTTTTTTATTTATTTACTGATACCTTCCTCTATTTCAGCCTCAAAATGTTCCGAGACACTTATTCTACAAAACACTGATATAATTGAAGAGGTATTTTTCAACTACCCCTTTATATTTAATTGGTTTTATATCTGTCTTTACTTATAGCAAGCTCTTTTGTTGTTATTGTTGTATTTAGGACTGTGTGTACAGGCTGTACAGGGTCTCACTACTAGATCAGACTAGTAGTGATCCTCCTGTTTACAGCCTCCCAAGAACTGAGATTATAGGCATGTGCCACCACGCCCAGCCTCAATTGCTGTCTCAGTGCGCCCTGGGGGCAGGGCCAGCACGGCAATATTGCAAGCTTATTATCACTATGAATTAAAGGTCACTAGGAAAATATTCTGAATTTAGTAGATGTGAAGGTTCTCATGGAATCTTTCCAATTCCATCATTTTTCCCCTTTTACAATTGAAAAAGATTTGCTTATGCCTCTCAGCATGATATCAATTATGTTATGAAACTATTTCAACATATACCATAAACTACTGATATTTATTTCGTGTTTTAAAATTTTCAGTGATTTCACATTATATTTCAATCTTGGGCTGTAATATAAGTAGAATAGTATTCCTTTTTATCTTATATCTTAAAAAAATTAAGCTTTATAATATTAGAAGAATTCAAATGGTAGCTAAATGTTTGGTCTTTGGTACTCCAGCTCCAAATCAAACCTCTTGACCATTCATTTTCATCTGCATGGAAAAAGCGCTATAAATTTGTCAGCATTCTTAGAAACATAGCCTCAGTAGTGATACTTGCTTCAAATTGAGAAGGATCACTTTTAAGGGAAGAAGCCTTCAACAAATAACCCACCGCCTGTTTTATTAAGTTGTACTCTAGGGTTGGGCATGGGATACTTTAGCACATTCTTGATAGTTCATCGAAAATGTCATTTAAGCAATTACCATCTCCCCACTGCTATGCTTTCTTCCAACTCTTTATTTTTCCTGGTCCTGTTCCCTTCATAGCTCACTTCTTCCCCATCGACCAGCCACGTTAGTAGGGAAAGAACAAGGAGAACAAAAGTAACGTTCCCCGGACTTTGCTTCCCAGTATACTTTTCTTCTCTTAGCAATTCTGATAAAACGTGGGGTGAAGTTTTGTCTGTTCATGAAAATGAGACTCTAAATATCTACTCTAATCTGTCCTTTCTTCCCTCTTCACGTAAGGCTACCATGGGTAATTGAAAAGTGAATTCTAGGTATAGATGCTCATTTCTGTTTGTCAGACCAACCATTTCCGAATCAAGCCATGACTCTTCAAAGTAGTGTAATTCAACTTATTTAACTAAAGTAAGCACCAGGTACCATGGCTACATTTGTAAGAATACTGAACTTTACAGCTTTTAGTCTACACAAAGGAAAAATGAAAGAGTATGTATTTCTGTGGCTCAGTAAATCAATCACACATCATTTTTAGAATTGTCACCACTGCTATACTACAGTTCTGTGTTTACATTTGACCCTTGAAAACACTTATTGGCCATCTGATATAGATTATGAATTTGATTTTTTTTTCTTTCTTTCTTTTTCTTTCTCTTTTTTGTGCAGGATCTCACTGTGCAGTTTGGACTTATAGTGATCTTCCTGTTTTCAGTCTCCTGAGTGCTGGGATTACAGGCGTGCGCCACCACACCAACACTCCATCACAGGCTCAGCACACCCCAGGGGCAGGGCCAGTGCACCATGCAGTGCCAGGGTTTGAATCCTGGCCCCTGCGTTTACCAAACAAAGCACTTAGTCTGCTGAGCTATCTTGCCAGCCTTTATTATTTTTCTTTGTTGGCCTCCTATTTTTCCTCACATTTACCTTCTGAGTTGACTCAGTATACAGAATGTGTACATCTGTCCTGGTGTGAAAGAAAAGCAAAGGCTTTGCTAGAAGTCTTTAGGATGCTCCCCCAAACACACAGACATTTGCAATCCCAGGCCTCAGTGTTCCCTCTTCTGTCTTCCCTCCTCTGCAGGGAACCCTGAGTTCAGTTTTGGCAAGCAGTGACCAGTGTTTTACTGTGACAGGGTACATGTTATATCTTCTTTTTGAATTGTTTTCTACACATTTCTTGGAGAGTCTTCTACTCTACACATTACAGACCTAGGCCATAGTAATTTTCTCCTTTCTGCATGACAGTTTCAAAGACAAGATGGGTCATGTTGAGTTTGAACAATAAATGTGTCTTTTGCGAAGTATTTCCATCCATGGCCTGACTTTTATTACTCAGTCTCTGTAGAAAGTATATCTGGATAGGCATTTTTCAATATAATTTCCAATACTTGTAAAGAAAATGATTATGAAAATCTCAACTATACATGGAGTACTATCTTTAAGTATCAAAATGTGTGAACAACTTTTGAAGAAATTATCATGTTCAGATAGAGAAAATATGCAGTTCTCCACACTGGTCAGCATATTTTAATTCTGCTATAGGGTGTTCAGTGAGGTAGATTGTGAAATGATAGAATTGCAAGTTTGAAGCAAAAACTAGCCTTCATCTAGCCAGTCATCTGCCTTTGAATTCCTTCTTCAGCAAGCAGGTAGTCCCAGGGCCCTAGTGCTTGACAACCTTCAGACAGATGAAATTCCTTACACCCTGAGGCAACACATTGTATGGATAGACTGCTTGACCCTTGGCTCTCTCTTCTATGGTTCATTGTATTTCACTTGATAATTTATACCCTTTAATTGATAGCTTGTCGGGTGACTACATATAATCATATTCTCTTTCCATTCCTTAGCACATCTTAGTTCTCTTTAAACATGGCGGATCTTAAGATAATTAAGCCAAGTATTGTTGATTTCTTCTTCCCACTGCAAATAATTTCTCAGAATTCTGAGTAACTTCTCCATCGTGACAAGGGTATTGACATATTCATCCAACCTGAATTAAACACAAGCATATATTGTCACTGAGCTAGATTATTCTGAATTCCAATTCCTATAGGAAAAGCAAAATAATTCCATTATAACTTTTTTTTCAGTGAGTCATTCTGTCACTATATTCTCTACCATGTGCTCTTTGTAGCAGTCATTTCTGGAATCTACAATAGCTATTATAGTCATTGTTCTCTAAGTGGCTCTCCTTATGAGAATCAGACTTAGTTATTTGCATGAACTTTTGAATATTTCTCCCCTTAACAATCAGTTATGTAAAATTTTACTATGACCTTATCAACTTTATAAGTTAGTTTATAATCTTATAAAGTTATTTGCTTGGAGTAAGATTATGAACTCACAAAAACTGTGTTTCTATCTGAAGTATCTTATCTCCAATTTTATAGTATTTCTTAAGAAAACCTGATCAGCCAATACATCTCATTGTGATCAGATTGTCCGGTACACTCTTCTCCTAAAAAGTTTACCTATAATTACACTTCAAGGAACTTCACATGAAGCAAGCTACCCAATTTCATAAAAATAAATTAGGTTGTAGAGCAAAATGTGAATTTAATTTATAGGGATAATCTCTAAATTTAGATGGGGGGGAATCAGGCTTAGGTACAACTAAGTTTGCAGATGACTTGACTGGGACGTGTATGGATCTTTCTACCCCCTTAACTGTGATGTATCCCTGTGATTCTTTGATGGAGAAAATGAATGGAAAGGTATTTCTCAAAGCTACCAAATCCCAGAATTACAGTATCCAGAGCATCAGAATGTCTGTTGATATTCTTATGGATAAATTCATACTTGACCAGAGTAAATTCATGATCTCTGGCTTTACCTGTATTGTTGTTGTGTTGCGAGAAAGTGTGTATTTATGTATGTGACTGTGTGTGTGTGTGTGTGTGTGTGTGTGTTTGTGAGAATACACATATACAAGAAAGTCTTTTCACCCATTTGTTCTGTTTATGATTATGTGGGTAGATAATTAGTTTTTAAAATGCAGAGATTAGTAAGCAAAGGAGATATCATGAGGTTGATGGGGATGGACATATGCATTATTTCTTTATATTTTACTTAACCTAATTTAAAAAACCTCTCAGCTGATAGTTACAACATTATAAATAATCTTTCATCTTCTTTGATGGCCTACGAGGATCACATAATTCCAGGGTTAAAAACCTTTTTGTTTCTTCCTTCTGTCCCATATCATTAGTATAGTAGGAGACCATAAAAAAAAAAGTGCAGTCAGAAAGGGTTTAACTGTTACTGAGTCAACATTTGACAGTCACACTCTATTCTGTCATTTCATGCATGTGCTTTTTATGAGTTTTATAGCTCTGAGAGCTTTCTTTCAGAGATGTCCATTATAATAGCTGATCCACAGCTCATCTCTCTGTGTGCCTGTATGCCCGGTGGAGAGCAAAACTCATTGCTTACACAAACCCCAATTGAAGGAGTAATAGAAGAACCATCGATGCATGCACTGTTTAATTTAGGATCAGGTAACTAAGGACACAACCACTTCCTCCAAGATACAGTGTGTGTGCTCTTTTGTTTGAACTGCTCTATCCTACATCACCATGAGATGGCCACTGTAGCCTTGAAAGCTCCGTGCGTTTTCAGTTGCTTTTTTGCATAAACTGAAATGACAGAATTGGGAAATTTCTCATTTGAAATATATAACAGATTTAGAGAATTGCATGTTATCATGCTTGAGTCTGAGAAAGGAAAAGAAAATCTTTTAAAAAATTGTGGATGATAGAAAAGAGGAGTAAATCTCTGCAGTTTTTAAAGTTGTTAGTAAAATTTTCTTTTTCAATTCATATTTGCCTACCTACTTAGCCATAAAGAATTCAATATCCTAATAAGGAGCACAATATTCAAACTGAACTATTCCTAAAATTCCTACATGTTAGGAAGAATATCTTTTCAATATTCCCTGTTTGTTTTCTGTTTTGAACAGCATAACTTTATTAAATATTTTCAAACTAATGGGATTCTATCACATGTATTAACCCATTTTGTATCGGTTCTGGGACTCAGAGAAGTTAACTGATTTGAGTAAAGTAGTATTGCTGATGTATAAATCAGAGTTTATTTCAAATAAACTTTTTCTGATGGAAAAGCACAGTATTTTCTGACTTCAAATACATACTCTATCTATTAATCCCACTAGCCTTTGCCATTCTAAATCGTTTCTTACTTAGATGGTAGAGATCCATACTGACCACTTCAAACCAGCTGATTACCCACATCTCTTTAGATGATTTTTGGCCTTCTGTGTTGATTTCCAGCACAGACTGGTGTTACATACAAACAATACTCATGCTCTCTTCCATTATACAAGGCACTGGATTAGCCACAAGGCCAAAGACCAGCTGCCAAATTCCCCAAGTGAATATTAATACATTAATAATAGATATTTGGATGTTGAGTTTTAGAATTATTCATTTGAGCCCAAGAAGCTATATGGTCTACAACTTTCTTTTCTTCTGTAGATAAGATACAATTCACTTTCATTTTCATTCAGTCAACATAAGATCAAAATATTTTGAAAAGAAGTAATAGATTTTATCTTAATATTTCATTGACCCTAGCAAAACTACAGACTTGTAGAAGATTTCATTAGCCAGATACGACTCATCTTTTTCAATAGAGATCTGGTTATTATCCAATAAGCTTTTTAATTATTATTATTCAAGGAAGAAAACATATGGGTGATTCTCTTTAGTCTTTATTTATAAATCCCCTGCACATTCATTTTGATTACTTGGTGATAATTAATCTCTTTGTATTCTGTACCCTGGGATTACTCAGAACAGTTCAGAAGTGTTTCTTCAAATGTGTTTGTTTGTCTGACATTTTTTTCCCTTAAGGTAGGGAGAAAAAAACCAACAATTCTTTTCAGTTTCATATGAGCATTTGAAAGACCAACAATTCTTTTCAGTTTCATATGAGCATTTTCAGTAATGAAAATGCAGTAAAGTCTAAGTGTTACACTGGAATTGTAGTTTAGAATATTGGTCTTAAAGTGGAGGCATGTGCTATTTTTTTTTCTGTGCAAATTCTTGACAATGTGACAGAGCCATTTGGAATCATGATTATGAAGTCGATAAAAATTGTCACTTGTGCCCATCAACTTTCATGTATTTTCTCAAACTAAGCTGCTTTGATGTGGCCTATTTTCAACATCTTCCCATCTACTTCTTTCCTATTTGATATCTACTGCTATTGTTTGCTTTTAGATGCTTCTTTTTAGGAAGAATTTAAGTATAAATACTCTGAGAATCAAAATAGTCCCATTTTCAGTGAGTATTGTACATATGAAAAGAACTCATAAGAAAAGGAAATATTTCAGCCAAGGAACAGAGTTTTACAGATAATAGTATGTTGGTAGACTCTGCTGGGGAGATGACTGGAGGGGATGGTGGAAGGTGAGATTAAAAGGAAATTTCCTATGAAATCTTGTGGGTATTACTTCCCAGCTGGGTTGTTCTCATCACTTCCTCCTTACATAGCTTTCCTATGTCTTCTGAATTTGTTGTCCACTCGTAGTTTTCCTAAAATGTAGCATTATCACTATTTGAGTTCAGATACCATGTGTTTTAATGAAAGGAACACTACACATTGTCCAGTTTCTCCAAGATTCTCTCCTAGGAGGCAGGAGAGGCAGGAGAGGCAGGAGCTGCTTATATCTGAGAATCATTATAAAAAGAGTTACAAAAAATATTGCTTACCCTGTTCATTTCTATTGCCTCCTCTAACATCTTCTTGAGAAGGATGAAAAGGCCCAGTTTGCAGTAGTTAATTATTTATTGTAGTGCATGCTTTAAGGATGATTCACAATGAAATACTCTTTAGAAAATATGTGGTACTGTTTCCCTATACACCATTAAACCAAAACTTGATAGGTGATCCATCCCCTGTGAATTCCCCAAAGAAGGTACAGTAAGCTCTCCATGGACCTGGAAACTATCCGATCATGTTGATAGAAAGTGTGATTTTAATACAACTTTTGTTCTCGCAGCTACATTTACTGTAAGAGAGAGCCTGTTAAGCTAGTATTCCTGCAGCTCCTGAGCTCAGCTGAAGCATATACAGTAGACTTGCTCAGCAAAAGAAACACAGACCACATCAAGCAGCTAAAAAGATCAGTGTCACACCCAAAACAAATTGGGTCAGATTCTGCCTTTTTTAAAATGTATAACTTGTTTCAAACTTAATACTTCATAATTCTATAAAACTAATGTTAATACAAACTGCTTTCTGTTGCATTTTCCTACTGTATGGTAAACTGATTGAAATTTTAAAATGTGTTCCATTAAATCCTGTACAGACCTTGATGAATGGAGTGCAGGAGTTCCAAGGCTACTGACTTGAGAGAATTTTCAATCTAGTCGGCACAATAGTAGCATTGTCAGATTTTGTAGAGATAAAGCGTGTGCGGTGTTAATGATTTCAATATTCTATTGGTGATTGGTGAGAACATTAGTTGGGCTTTTCACCTGCAATACAATAGTGGCTTATTTTCTGTGAACTTTTTATTGTGCCAGTAGCAGTTCTACACTATTTGCAGTTCATTAGTGCAATCCATAACTGTGCTCCCCAGAAAATGCGGAGAAGAATGACAAGAAACTTGAGCAAATGTTGTGAGATCCAATACATGTTTTTCTTAAAACTGTTCTGGAACAGCATCACCCCCAGAGCATGCTGGAAAGTTGGAGATAAAGTTGTCAACTTTTCATTATACACTTTTTCTGTTCTTCAGATCACCCAATTTCTTAATTTAGAAGCAATTTAATATCTTCTGTGGTTTAGATTAGGCATTATATTTTTCTTGAACATAATTCAGTTTGTAAGCCATGTTCTCCATGAATGCAAATCATGCACTGCATGCTTCTAAATGACTTGATGTCTTTGCAGATCTAATTTTGTATATTTGTATCTCAAATAATTCGCCAACTCAATATTTTGGCTTAGCAATCCAAATCAAATTGTGGTCCAAGTAGCAGGCACTCACACTGGATGTACGGAGACTTGACAAGCAATTAGCAATGAATATTTAAATGTCTTCATTACCCTTGCATGAGAAATGCAGATGGCATTTAGGGAGATGGCAAGCAGAGGGCACTACTGTGAATTCTGTTTCTATCATTCGGTCACCTGACTATTGGAAGGCTTTCTCTGGGCCCCCTGCCACTCCTATACTTCTACTCTCTGGCTAAAAATAAAGTAGGCATTCCAAATGTAGAACAGGTTGCTTCTGTGAAATTTCAGTGCACATTTTGTGATTTGGGATGGTTGTCTCTAAGAATCCCAGCGTATTTCCTTCAGGCATATAGAACCCAAACGCCAAGTCTTTATAGGGATTTGTAAGAATGAAAATTTCTTCAAAAACCCTGCTGCTCATTTCCTTTAATCAGCTTGGTAGAATGTGATAGGCATGCAAAGGTGAGTAAATCAATATCCCATCCCTTCCAGAAGCTAATGCATTGTATATGGCCAAAAGAAAGAAATGTCTTTGAATAATCATACTTTCAAAATTTAGCTCTCAATTCGAATTTCTTTATTTAAGGAGAAAACAACACTGGAAAGTCTGACTCAGCAACTGGCAGTTAAACAGAATGAAGAAGGAAAATTTAGCCATGCAATGATGGACTTCAATATGAGTGGAGATTCCGATGGTTGGTGAAAACTATTTGTATCTGTTACAGTAAAGTGCAAGAGGATGTGTTTATGTCAGTAGAAACTGCTAAAAAAAAAAAAAAAAAAGGCAAGACAGTCATGTCACACCTGAGCGTTAGTAGGAGCTCACATACACAGCATAGCAGTCCCTTGCACAGCTCACTTTTACCAAGTTCTCACTTAATAAAACTTCTCTTTTTATTCTTGCCACAAACTGTAAGTACTACTGCAGGTGAAGAGGCTGACTCTCAGAGTTCAGAATCATTTTTTTTAATGTGTTTAGTACAGGGTCTACAGGGTCTCACTACACAGATGGGATTTGTAGTGATCCTCCTGTTTTC
>NDGN011553857.1:3477-21547 GCA_002564285.1 Tympanoctomys barrerae | reverse complement strand
TCAGTGGAATAAGTGCTTCGCTGGCAAGTGCAAGGGCCTGAGTTCAATCCCTGGTTCCACCAATAAAATAAAATAAAATAAAATAAAATAAAATAAAATAAAATAAAAAAATGAATGCATGGAGTTTTATTCTAAGTTTTGTTCATTTCTAACAAAAAAATCCATTCCTGGTTCATATTTAGACCTATGGGGTCTTGATTTTTCTGGCCTGTAGTGTCTATTTTTGTCATTTTTATTTGTGATCTGTCTTTTTAATTTTTCCCCCTCATGTTGATTTTACCATGTAAAGTAATTTCTCTACTGCATAATTACCATTTTTCTTCTCTCCCTTCTTTTTCTCCTCCTTTTAATTTTATGTTCTCATATTTTTAGCTCTGTCCCCTGAACAATTCCCACTTAGTCTTTAGTTCTATAAAAGCTTTCTTTGTCAAATTAGTCCTACAATGTCCTGTGGTCTTACCAAAACACTGCAGGGGCAGTATTGCTGCTTTAGTTAGGGACCTGTAATGTGCTGAGGCCACCTCTTGAGTTTTGCAAGGCTGGTAAATTGAAACATTTAAAAGTCTGAGTCCAGTTTGTATAAGAAATTCATGTTGTTGGGGATGGGGAGATGGCTCAGTGGAATAAGCACTTCCCTGGCAAGTGCAAGGGCCTGAATTCAATCCCTGGTTCTGCAAAAAAATTCATATTGTGTATTCTGAATGTGATGGTTTCCTCATTACCCTAGGGACATAGGGAATGAGAGAATAGGACATAGGGACATGAAGGAATGCCATGTTAGCCTGTGAGCAATTGACATTATTGTCATTAGTCACCACAAACATGCTGGGGGTCCTCAGCCGTGGGCGAGTACAAACAGGAGTACCTTTGTCCTAAAAGTGTATACCATATCCCAATCATTGCTATAGATTGATTAGTATCTCTACACAGAACCCTCGCATGAAGTTTACAAAATCATAGAAAGTGAGTTTTTGTTTTCAGAATTTTAGAGTTTGTTTTGCAAATAAAGTTTTGAGCATATATATTTCCTTAGGATTCATTCAGTTTAAAATTTAAGATGTTTCTCTAATTATGAAGTTACTAAAGATTGAGTGCAGGAAAAACCAGGAAATGATGATAAGTACAGAAAACAAAATACAATTCATCTGTAGTTTCATTCATTACAGAGAATTACTGTGAACTCCAAGCTCTTCCTTTCTAGCCTTTGTTTTTGCTTTGATCTTACAAAAGTGGTATGTAGCTTATAAATGTTATTTTCCTCGTGTTAAGGTTAGTTCTTCTTTTCCTTAATGGGAAGATAATTTTAAAATGACAGCATATAGTCCTATCAGATGATCTACCATCATTTATTTGAACATTTGTCTTATATGTTGGCTGTTTTAAATGCATTGTTATCAGGCCGGGGAGATGGCTCAGTGGAATAAGCACTTCCCTGGCAAGCACAAGGGTCTGATCAGGTTCAATCCCTGGTTTTGCAAAAAGAAAAGAAAAGAAATGCATTGTTATCATAAACCATTTGCCAGAAATAGTGGCATTACCGGATCAAATTCCAGGGTCCTGAAATGTGACAGAATTTAACAAAAAGATAAAGGCAAAAAGCTCAAAACCAAATTTATGAAAAATTATCCAGAATTTAAAGAAAATTCATCATTTTCCTGGACATGGTATGAAAGTGCTCTTCCATTTCTTTTTTATTAGTGGATGTAATGTTATAAAGAGTTACATGTGGACTATTCATCTCAAATGTTCTGTATGTGTTTCTTATTTTTTGCTGTTGTCCTGCCACTAAGCTAGATCCTCAACTTTTCAAATATTTTATCAATGTCGAAGACACGAGGGTCAGGAAGTGAGGCCTGAGGAGATCTTTATGTTCTAATCAGCTGAAGTCACGGAGGTGGCCCAATAGGCAAGTGCTTTTCTGAGAACAGAAACAGATGGAACCAGAAGGATGGACCAACGCTGCCTAGACTTGTGCAGCCCACTTCCATCATTCATAACTCTGTTTCCCCAATCCCAAGCCATCGTTCTTCTCCTAGATCGTTAGGAATTTGTCACCCACTTTTTCAGCACTGCATTTGCTCTTGATTAGACTATACCAACAGGCTCCTCTTTTCAGGGGACCTGGTGGACTTCTGCTCTTCACTCATGAGATTAACCTACCATGAACTTTGTTATTCTCCCTTGAGAACATCTTAATCCTAGAACAACTCATTTCCCAGACATTTAACAAGTCTCTTCTTTCTCATTAAATATCAAATTACCGTATGGTGAAGGGTTGTTAGCTTATCTGCCAGTTATTCATATCAGAGATGCTCTATCTGCCACTGGGTTCTCTCTATCTGTGCAGACCCTGGCTGAGTATGTGTGATGGAAGTGCCTGATATTTGTTGGCCGTATGGATGACCCCCCTTCATCAAAAGGGGGGTCGACCTTGAAGAGCCCTCTCTACATTAGGCATATGTCCTACCAAGCACTCATAACAGATTTGTACTTCCACCCAAATGTCCCTTCTTTTTTTTAAAACTAGGGATTGAACTCAGGCCTTGTGCTTGCCAGGGAAGCACTTATTCTACTGAGTTATCTCCCTGGCTCCCAAATGTCCCTTCTACAGTCCCCAATGTAACAGAGAGGAGGTGAACATAAGTCCAGTAGTTGAGATCTGTACTCACAGTCGTGCCATGGAAAGATGGTTTTCAAAAAAAATGTGAAAGGGCATTTTTTTCCTTATATTTATTCTTATATTCAGAATCATCCAGGGGCCGGTCCTATCATTTCCACATAGCGCAATGTCTGTCTGCCTGCCAAGGTCAAACCTAAACCTTTACAGTGTGTTTTCTCAGTTAGAACCTTAGCCTTGGCCATTGTGGTCATTCCCTCATTCGTCACAAGCCCCCAGTGTTCTGAGCTGCAGCATTGACTGTGAGCCTTGTCTTTGTTCATTCACCAAAGTGGAAAATTTAGGGTTTCTGTAATTAGCAGTCTAGAAAAAATATCAACAAACAGATGTATCTTCTGTGGCTGGAGAGTTTTGAGCTAGAGGGACCTCCCTGAGGAGTCAGGGCTGTATCAGGGGACATGTGTGCAGAAATGCTTGACTATGCAGCATTTCATGGGGACAGAGGCAATGGTGGCCACATAATTGCTGGGGATTTTTTCTGAAATTTTCATGTAATAAGGGGGGCTATTTTAATGAAGCTATATGACCAACTAAATGACAGATTTATCTCTATGGTTTTTATCAAAAATATCAAAATGTATATACTTTCAACCTGGTAATAATGCTGTTTCTTATAAGCGACCCCCTCCTCATCTCAACTTCTGCTTATGTCTTAATTTGGAAAGTTTTGAGATATTTTTCTGGTTACTTTAGAAGCATAAAAAAGCTCTACATATGTAAAAACCCTTTTGAACATCACTTATGGTCAGTGATGTCCTAGAGCCAGAGTCTGTTCATAATCTCCTATCTCCTCCCAAACCCAGTCAGGTCCACCATGGTGATTGCTTGAAACAAATCATAGTAAGAATGTTTGCACAATAGAAATCAGTAGATATAAACAATAAGACTCCAGAGATCTTGTTATCAAACTCTTCCTAACCCTCTGCCTCATGTTGCTATTTTTTCAATACTTGGTCATTTGAGGCCGGATGGCTGTTTTGAGTCAAACTTCTTAACATGTACAATCTACTAAGACATGCTATTTCTTGAAAAAGAGGGAATAGGGAGGGCCACCTGGATGACTGTCCTTGAAAGAAGAACACTTATCTCCATTTTCACTAAACCTCACACTATTTCTAAGATGTGTTGACATGTACAGAGTTGGCTATGACTTTTCCTTATGTCCTCAATTGGCTTTAAGCAAAGCAAACTGGTCCCACCGAGGTCCTAATATGTATTCTTTGAAGCAAAGATGAGAGGGTCATGTTTCTGCACTCCCATAGCTCCCAAAGAAAACATATGTGAGCTGGGACAAGGCAGGATGGAAAGCCGTGCTCCATCCTGTCTCTGGGATGGAGCCTCCTGATAATGATTTCCCAGGCATAAAAGGTTACATAAGAGCTGAAGCACCAACTTCCAAACACTGCATACTACCTCAGTTGTGCTATCCAGATTACTGTTTCTTCATACCCTGCTCTCTGCATATTGCAGAGGCAATTTCAGGCTTCCTACCTAGTCCAGCACACAACACTCACCTACTTCCTATAATTCTCATAGTCATTCTCCTCAAGCCACTTCCTTCATGACTTAATAAAATCTAGGTTCAGCCCTGGGTTGAAACCTTTGTTCTGGATAGCCATTCTCATGGCTGGACTTATGCTCCTTTGGTTTCCTATAGCTATAAATAGGCCTTAGCATCTTCATTCTTTTCATAGTTTGCACTGGAAGTAGTAGATTGAAATTAATTCACTACAATTCCAATGACTTTTCATGGGATTACAAATGTAAACTTCTTGTACCAAGATGAGGACTAGGAAGGGCTAAGGGGAGGGTGTTGCTTCAGGAATGAATATTTGGCATTTTTTCTCCTCCATTTGTCCTCCCTTGAAAAGCTCTTCCCCAATTTTTCCCCTCATTTATGCATCATCCATTGGTGCTCTCTCATCAGCAGTGTAGAGCTTTTGAGTAAGGTCTACTCTGGCTCCTACTCATAACAGCACCACCTTCCTATGGCTAAGCAATGGGTTCATGGGCATGTGATCCATTTGACAGTGAGGAAACACATAAGATTTTTGCCACAACTTGGGAGAGAGACATTTGCTCTGTCCACTCGAACTGAATTGCAAATATAAGTTTGGATTTTCTGGGGCCATCTTGCTACCACAAAAATCACAAGTATTGGCAAGTAGTAAGGATAAATCAGAGAGATGAAGGATGTGTCTGTGTCTGTTGACATTGTCGTTGATGGTCTGCCTGATGCCCACTTTTCTCTTTGGGTTTTTATTTGTATGGCCAATATATTTCCTTTATGCTTAAGTCATTCAAGGTTGCGCTTCCTATCACTAAAATTCAAAGAGCCATTTCTTGTATAACTGGGAATTTGCCAAATAAACTTTTCTTGATAGTATAATGAATATTATATTATTCATCCTTCTGCTAGTTTAAGAAATTCTACTCTAGGTTTCTATCATCACAGATTACACAGTATACCTTACTGTTTCATAAGAAACTAAAAGTTATTCTCAGATGCTATCAATTATTCATAAACATCTACTACTAATCTGAACACAAACAATATCCCAGTGAAAGTTAAATTCTGACTTCTTCATGTTTTGCTTTCTCAATCTTTAGGAACAGGATGTGGTCTCAAGATAAAAAAGAACATTTAGATAATCTTAGAATCGACTAGTGGGGATCACTTAAGACAAGCACTCTTAAGAGATTTGAACACATCTTTCTAAGTCAAGGAAAAGCATGGTCTTTCTGTTTCTGTCATGGCCCAAATCTGTGTGTCATTGAGACTTCCTTTGATCTCCAGAAGACACTGTGGTAGTAATTACAGTGTAATTCCCTACATTCCTGTCATTATTGAGCATGAAAGATGCAGCCACTCTACTTAAATTCCCCCCACCCCAAGCCCAGATCTACCAGCTGCACCATTGCCTTGTGAAGATTGTGGTCATTTCTCTGCAAAGGTCATTGCATTTATTGAATAACCAAATTGCCAGATACAGTGGGAGTGCAAGAATATTGTATTTACATTAAATAGCTTAAGTAGGCACATCCAGAAAGATGGTGATTATAATAATTATTTATTTTAGCTTTAAAGGAATTAAGGCTCTACTAGGACCCAGGGTCTTTTGTCCATTGAAATTTTTATTTGTCTATTATTTAAAATGGACTTTCAGAGCCCAGGGTGGTACAGCACAGTGGTAGAGCACTTGGCTAGCATGCCCAAGGCCTTGGGTTCCATTCCTATCATTGTCCTCCCCACAAAATCTTAAAAATACCAAGTGCTTTTATTCATTAACTAATTAGTTAAATTGTAATTTTGCTTAGTTTCAATTTCACTGGGAAAAGTTACTGTTATTATTACATTCTTGCTGAAATAAATACTTTTAGTGTCCACCTTCCCACTCCAGTCCTAAACATGCTCCTGTCTTGTGACAAACCAGGCCCACCTATGGTTTCATGAGAAAGATAGCTTTATTTTTTAAATTTTTAAAAATTAAAAAATTTTATTAGTACATATTTGCAGTACAACATGATTGAGTTCATGGTGCAGAGTTGGTATATGTATATAACATACCTTAATTCTTTTTACTTCCCCTTTCTTACCCTTCTAACCCCTCTCCCTAAATCTCTTGTCCTGGAAAGGCAGCATTAGAAAAGAACTGACTAGTTCATCTAGTTACACTTACAGCAATCACAGCACGATGAGGTTAAGGTAGTAAGTGTAAGCCTGAATGAGGTAAGTAGTTCCATAGAAAGAAAATAAGAAAACATGTCACTGTATTATGATCAATCACTGCTGTGGTTTGGATATAGTTTGAGGTGGCCCTGTAAGAGTTCATGGATTGAAACTTAATCCTCATTGAGAAGTGAAAATTTAAATTAACCTGACTATACTATCTAGAGCTGGATCCTTTGGAATATGACCAGGATTGGTACTGTATAATCATCATACATAAGGAGGCTAAAGGCACGAATCTGAGTGGAGCGGTTGAAATGTTCACCATGGCTAAATGGTAGTGGCTTTATAAGGAGAGGAAACTAAACCAGTGGACGATGCACACCTGCACATCCCGTATCTCTTGCTGCATGATCCCATGCATGGCCTCAGGACTCTACCATCAAGAAGGCTGTTATCAGATGAGGAATCATGAGCCAAAATAAACCTCTGCTCTTTATAACATAGCCTGTCTCAGGTGTTTTGTTAATGCAAGAAAGAAGTAGTAAAGTCACAAAAAGCAATCCTAAACCTGGATGTCCAATTAACAAATCTATTTGTTTTGTTACACAGAGATAAAGGGAGATGGTCCAAACTCATTGTCACGTTCCCCTGAGAGGCTCATAAATGGCATCTGGAGCTATAGAATTGGAACATTATATGTTACAATAACCTACCAGGGAAGCCCAAGCTAATAGAACGGACTCTTTACATTTACTACCATGATATAAGGAGTTTCCTTCCAATAGAATTTTATGTTTTTATCTTTACACTTGGATGTCCTGAAGATCCTTGGAAATGAAAAATATTCAGTGGTCTCCAGATGAAGCATTTATAAAACAGAGCAACATCACTGTCAGTTCAATTATAGTGTAGGTCAAAGGTTCTCAAATTTCTCAGTTCGCAGCTTCCTTAATTTCTCAGTAATTGTTTTCAAGGCACTCTAGGCCAAAAGAAATACCGACCTCTTCCATTTATGAAGTAAGTCCAAATGCCTTAATAATATTTATATTCTAACAATCTAGTAGCTGTCTCAAAAAATAAAACACATAAATTGAAAGAGAAAAAATATTATATTTCATCTTGAATGACCACAGTCACTAAGGGATGTGTAGGCCTGGCACCAGAGGAGCTCTCAACCTTGGAATCGGAATGGTCACCACCCTGTCATTTCCTTTTCCACACTGATTTTTGTGAAGCATTGGCTTTTTATCACAGAAACCACTATAAACCTAGTTTTACCAAGATATGATCTCATCCATAGGAATGTGGTACAATTTGATGTTAAATCTGTGAACTCCATTCAGGGATTAATTCACTCTGCCTGACAGATGTTAAATACTTCTGTATTTTCCTGAAAATTTTATAATATTTTCTTATGTCCTTGGCTATTCACAGCAGCACCCCTGATGGCTTGATACACAGTTTGAAAGCCACAACTGTAAGCAATATTAAATATTCTTGGTTTATAATTAACAATGCTAATTTTTAATTATTTTGAAAGTGTGTGTGTGTGTGTGTGTGTGTGTGTGTGTATGTGCTTGGGCACACACGTGTGTGTATGTTTTCTTGAAGAACAAATGTTTTTATGAGCCATACTTGCTTTGAAAAGAATTTCTAATCTTTTGGTAACTAAGGTCAAGGTAAGCAGTTGTTTGTATTTTACAGATTTGAGGACAATGTCCATGTTCATATTTAAACAATAATGGGTTAACTTTTGCCAATTGCATTCATGTTGTTCATAAAAGCCTGAATAGGGAAGCTGTTGAACTGGTAATTGAACTAGATAGATCAGCCAGAGTTTGAGTAGATACAGAAGGACAGCAATGAGATGAGAGAAGAATTTCCATTAAATGAAAAGTGGATTGGAAATCCACTTCATCTTTCAAGATCCAACTCTTGGACACACTTTTTGAAAAGCTTCCTGCTTCTCACTTGCAGGAACAACTCTGTGTTGAGCTCCTCAACCCACTGCTGGCATTGTATGTACCAGGAGGATGGGCCCACCCTGCAGCCTCACCCATCCCACCATGAGCTCACTGGAAGCACAGACTCTGTCTTTGTCTTTGTTATTCAAGAACAAAGCTTAGTTCTTGACCAAGAAAGAATAGATGAGTTACAATATTAAAAATAAAATCTATACATGTTTGTAGAAAGTGCCAATAGAAAAAAATAAAGTACTGTTGAGGGAAATTAAAGAGATTATTGAAGAGGAAGTTCTGTTTAGACCAGTTCTCTAAGGAATCAGATGAATTCAAGCAGTAAGCACAGAGGAAGGAGTTTGAAGGAGGCATTGTAGGTAGTCAGAAGGAGGTAGGGGCAGAAATAGAATCTTTGTTATGTAAGAGATGTTCTATGGGTTTGGGAAGAGGATGTCTAGAAGTGGCAGAAGTGGAGAACAGAGAAGGAGGTGTACACTAGGCCACCAAAGCATTGTATATCATTGCGAAGCATGTGGGTTTAATCTACTAGGCTAGGAGAGCCTCTATAGCATTCTTCATGGCCCACAGGATGGGGAGAGCTGTGTTAGAAATGGTCCATTCAAGCCACAGAGCTGGAGAGAGAAAAAGGCCTAGAAATGATTTAAATGACTACTGGATTAGTCCAGAAAAGAGGGAATGGACATCTTCGTGAGGTTCTGATCTCTGACTACATGACGTTCATCAGCCTTCTCTGAGAAATATGTTCTTTGACAAAAAAGAGAGTTTTAAAAACTTTTCATCATGAAATAATTTTTAACTTACAAAAAGTTGCAAAGTGGTACAATGTTCTCATATAGTATTTACCCAGTTTTTCAGATGAATGTCTTACATATCAATAGTACAGGTACCAAATCTAGGAAATGAATTTTGAAAAAGACCTGTAATTAATGTAATGTAAGTAATATACATATGTCATTGGATTTTGTTTATTCCACTAATGTCTTTCTTTTTCTAGTCCAGGTTTCAAGCCAGAATCCCAACTGTGTTTAGTTGTCATATCTCCTTATCTCCTCCAGTCTGAGCCAGTTCCTCAGCCTTTTCTTTTTTGATCATGATCTTGAAAAATACTGGCTATCTTTTTTTCAAAGTAGTCCTCAATTTAGGTTTATGTAATATTGTCCCATGATTAGATTTATGTTATGGATTTTGGGTGAGAATGCAAAGTGATGTTCTTTTTATTTCTCTCTGGGCATCATATCAAAAGGACATGATGTTGTATTTTACCATTAGTGATGTTAACAAAGGGGATGCTTTAGAAAATATTTTAAATCTTTCCCTCATCTTTTTTTTTTTTTTACCACTTTAGGCTGTTTATTATTTTTACCTTTCTTCCTTCCTTCTTTCTTTCCTTCCTTCCTTCCTTCTGTCCTGAAATTTCTTTGATTACTTCAGTTTAATTGGTCTCTTCTCTCAGAATAGTGCTGGGGATTGATAACTATTCTCTGTATGCATTTTCCTGTCATAGAATGCCCCAACATTAAGTTGAGCACATGGTTGCCTCGTTAGAGATTACATTTTACAGATTTCCTGGAAGCTAGTTGTGAACATGAACTAATTAGGAGGATGTAAGTGGAGAGGGTTTCTATCAGCAGTAACATCACTATCCCTAGACCTCTTGGAGCTACCGGCAGCCATACAGACAGCCATACAGACGCAGCGAATTTGGACAGATACCTTTATCCCCAACTAAGCCAAACAATGTAATGGCCGAGATGGTAGGGAAGCAATGCCATTGTGTTTGAGGCATTTGGTTACAGTAGCTTAGCTTATTCTCTAATTATCCCAGGCACTTAAGAGTTAAGGCACCCTAACTAAGAGTGATACATATTTCCCATTTTCACAGATGTTAGCTTTATTTATATAACTATGTTGCTCTTGTTGCTGAAATTGCATAGCATGTATCTTGGTATTTCCCAGGAAGGTGTGTGACAGTTTATAAATGTGCGTTTTTAAGGCAATTTCATTCCCTTTGGGAGTCGTGATGTGGTAAGCTGTCAAATGATTCTTGTTTCAGTTGGGGGAAGTTGGCAAGAGACATATGGCTGTTGCTCCTGTCCCCTGAAACCATATATACATTTCTAATTGATCGTCCAAGTTTCAGTGCAGGATCAAAACTTTTCTCAAGTAAAATGTCAGGCAGCCATGACTTACTTATTGGAGTTGAGTCAAAATATGACTCCAATTTGCCATCGTGGAACTAAGATTTCCATAGAAACATTTACATACTAAATAGACTATTAACTTTCCACTAGCATTTAAACAATTCCAATGCCTTACTATAAACAGCATAGTCTATAATTCAAGATAGATCAGATCACAACTGAATATGCAAGAAAACCCTCTCTAGTTCTTTGCCTTTGTACTTTAAGAGAGATACACCAGTGGCATGCACCTGTAATCCTAGTACTTGGGAGGCTGAAAACAGGAGAATCACTAAGAGTTCAATCTACCTAGTGAGACCCTGTAGACCCTTTAGACCTTGTTCTTTTTTTTTTCAGAACCAGGGATTGAACTCAGCCCCTTGCACTTACCAGGGAAGCGCTTATTCCACTGAGTCATCTCCCATCTCCCCTGCTCCTAGACCCTCTTCTAAATACAGAGAGACAGACAGAGAGAGAGAGAGAGAGAGAGAGAGAGAGAGAGAGCATCATTATTCTTCTTTTTAAAAATTCTCCTTGAGGGGCCAGGGAGATAGCTCAGTAGAATAAGCGCTTGTCTGGTAAGCACAAGGGCCTGAGTTCAATCCCTGATTCGGAAAAAAAAAAAAAATCTTGAACTTGAATGCAATGTATCTTATGGCCTAATACAACACATTTATTTCCTGCTGAGAGGCCCGTAATCCTAGAACTAGCCCAGGGGAAGAGGCACCTCTAGTCAATGGCTTCCAGGAGGTGGATTCCTGGAGAAAGGCCTTCAGAGTCATTTCATAATGCTCAGCCTCTCCCATTCAATAGGCTAAAGCAACTCATGCAGCCACACCTGACTCTGGGAAGTTCAAACTTACTCTAAGCTCAGAAAGAGAGGATAAGAGTCCTAATGATTACCATGGTGTCTCTCCTGTGGGGTCCACTCTGGTATTGGGAAAGTAATGTAGAAATGTCTGTCTCTTTTGCTTTGCAGCAGACATGAGGACCTCAAAGACCATACTTCTCATCTCTCTGCAGCTAAAAAAAAAAGTCAGAACAGAGAGATGAGTATGCCATATAGTTTATTTTTCAGGTCAGCAATATGAGTTCCATCACCATGTTTGTTTCCTCAATAGTAAGGGAACAATTTTCTCTCTTCAGAAGAAGGATTCTCTCCCTTGAGTATCAGGAAAGAACTGGAAATTTGGACGAAGACTTGTGTCTGTTCATAAAACACTTAAGCAACATGTCCCCACGATTGTTTCTGATTAACTTATTTCCAACGAAAACATTCCCATTTTTCCTCTTATAAAAACCTAAAATGAACTCTTTTTTAGGAACATGTTCAGACTGGATATGATGTAGTTTTTATTCATTAAACTCTAAGCAGTAAGCATTAGATATTCACTGAAGAGAAAATTATTTTTCTTATGTGCTGTAGCACCAGTCACAACATAAAGGTGGCCAATAACTATTTTATTGTCAAATTACTTTTCCCTCTACTTTTCTTTACAGAAAAAAATATTTCAGTGTATCTAAATATTTTCTCATTCCTGATAAAGGAGAAGCAAAACAAACCAACCAACCAAACAAACAAAATCAGAACCCTAAAAATTAAAAGAAATGTGCCCAAGCCAATCACAGTGACGCATGCTTGTAATCCTCACACTCAGGAAGCTGGGGCAGGAGGATCATCATAAGGTCAAGCCCAGCCTGAACTACATAGTAGGACTGTCTCAACCAACCCTCCCACCAAAAAAGAAAGAAAAGAAATGTGGCCAAATCTTTGAAGCACATTATAAACTCCCACTTTTTCTTTTTCTCTCTATTGATCAGGAAGATACTCTACCCTAAGACTTTTTACTTACTCCTGTGGTACTTTAAAAACATTTGCTCAAATTTTCCACACTGGTTTCAATGCTACCATTGCAAACCATGTAATAATGTTGTAAATACTTATTTTAGTTTTGGTTAATTTTACTAGTGCTTTCATTTTTCTTCCTATGGCTTGAAAAAAAAGTAAAAAAAAAAAGACTTCTTGCATGTCTAGAATTTTCAGAACATGAACAACCATTGGGTTATTGGACATCCTGTTTTTGACTACCATGAGCTTGGCCATGTTGACCCCTCAGCAGGATAGTGTTGATGTGTTCCTGTCACAAGGCTGTTCTGTGATATGATATGAGCAATAACAGTTGAGAAATGGGTTTTGAGCAAGCCCTGAGCTCCACAGCATGATGCTTAAGACCTTCCATGATCTGGTCCCAAAGTACCTTGCCACTCTCATCTTCTACTATTCCTGTTTCTATACAGAGTGGGTGAATAAACAACATCACCATGAGATCTGCCTAACTCAATTAATAATGAATTCTTAAAATGGAGAGCAGGGATACTTAAAGAACATCTGTTGAGAGGGGCCCTGTTGCTGTCTGTGCATGTGATATGATCTCCCTTGTTCTGCTTTCCCACAGACTGTCCCCTGATCTTGGCAAATTCCTGCTCCTCTAAGCTCAGCCATCACCTCCTCTGCACACCTCTCCAGCCTCCTAGGCAGAGCCAATGACTGCTTGATTTCTGGGCCTCTGTGAGCTTGACCCTTGTGTAGCACTGCTGTTCTATCGTTTTTCGGTCTATTTGCTGTCTCCATCACTGAGTAGGCCACTCCTTCAGGATAGAATACTTGTCATTATTTATCTCCTTATTCTAGACTCTGGCTTCATGCAAAGCTTTTATATTGAGGCTTTCCTGGTGATAACAGTGTCCCTGTCCCCTCACAAATACAGGTCCTGAGAATTAGAACCCCACTACCAATAGCATTGTTCTCAGCAAACATTTAATAATTGCTGGCTGATGTGCAGTGCAAAGTGACCACTGATGTGAGGTCCTACCCCACGTTGGACAGGGAAGGTGCACATCGTCACTCCATCTTTGGGAGCAGATGCTTCTCATGGATTCTGCTTATTCTTGTCTGTGTGGAGGAGACTCTACTTGATTTTTCTCTGCTTCTTTACTTTCTTCATCCCAGCAATGTGGAAAAACTTGTGCTCATTCATTTCGATCCTTTTTTTTTTTTTTTAGAAGAGATCCTCCTAGGGAAGGTGTGTTTTTCTGTTTCTCTAGTCCTAAGTTTGTTTTTTTAAAAACTGTTTTTAGTATAGGGTCTACAGGGTCTCACTACACAGATCAGACGCATAGTGATCTTCCTATTTTTCAGCCTCCCAAGAACTGGGATTACAAGGGTGAGCCACCACAACCAGTTTCATTGGCTGTCTCAGTGTGCCCTGGTGGCAGACCCAGGATCAAAACCCCAGCCCCTGTGTTTGCCCAAGCAGGTGCTTTAATCTGCTGAGCTATCTGGTCAGCCCCTACTAGTCCTAAGTTTTGACCATATAATGAGTCCCATGGTAATCTACTGACCATAGGATGAAGTATGACTTATTATGAGTTCATAGTCTGAGCCCATGAGGCCAGAATACATCAAGCTTTTCTCTATCATCAGCTTTATCAGAATAAATGTGATGTTCCAGTTTGCAGATCACACACTTTTGTTCCCCCCTTATTCTACAACTCGGGTGAGGAAAAAGGCTGCTGCTTCTATTTCTCCTCCAAAGAACCAAACAAACTCCTCAGAGGACCTGGGGGTTCTAAGAGATAAGACTGAATTCATGAGACTCCTGCTGCCAGATCACTGTGCTTCTAGCAAGTGGGACAAAGGCAAGGTGGGGGTCCTCCAGGGACCCATTCTGGGGTATGCTGCATTCTTATGCTGTTTCCTGGATGCCTGGTATATTCCCTACCATACCAGTATTCCCCCCATCCTAGGCAGTAACTCCTCAACATAATTTATTTCCTCTCCTTTCTAACGTTCTTATTCCTCTTTTCAGTCTTCAAGACTGTGTGATTTTGATCCACTAAATTACACAGAAGAAGAAAGAAACCAATCAGATGCATGATGACTCCCAGGGATACTTCTATTTGCACATAATGTTTAGAAGGCAGAAATGAAGCCAGATGTAGTGGCGCATGCCTGCAATTGCATCATTCTGGGAGTCTGAGATAGGGGGAGTGAGTTCAAGGGTGGTATGAACTACCATTTGGCAAGACCTTATCTCAAAATAAAAGAATGAAAAAAGAAGCTAAGGATAAAGCTTAACTGAGAAAAGACTCATAAACAAGCAGTTACCCTAAAGCCTGAGTGTACAATAATAGAGATATGCAAAACCCTATGAGATGATGAGACATGCAGAAAAGCTCCACAAAGCTCCTCAGTAAGTGAAGAGGAGTTTGGCTTGGATTTCCAGCTCACTGGGGAACCTAGTATAAATGTCATGCTATTGAATTTTGTGTACTCAGGGTAAGTAACTGTCACCTCAAACACTGCAAGGCTCTGTCCATAAGCCTGTGGTTCACGGCCTAAGACAAAATTGCTGCCAGCCACAGAGTTGTAGTGAAGAGCAGCATACAGCAAACCCTCAAGAAGTGAGGATCACAGAGGCAGGGATGACGGCAGAGAGTAAGAACATGGATGTGACCTCTATCCATTGGGTATGGGATGCTTCTGATGCCCAGCTGTGGTGTCAAGGCTCAGTGGGACAGACATAACTACATCAGTGCATACTGAAGAAGGGAAAAGAGGCTTCACTCAAGCCCCATTCAGTACCCTGAGGTACACACCTCTGTGTGAAGCTGACTTGGATGCTGGGAGAAAGCAGTTTCTTAACTTGTGCAAAAATATTCATAATTAGTAGACTTGAATGCAGCTCTCTCCACCCATTTCTGTTGCCAACTGATCCCTAATCTTGGCATTCAACATTCCTATTTTTGAATTTCACATCATGCTTTTTATAGTGTTTGTTACATGGCTTTAGCATGATAAAAGCCATGTATCACCTCCAAAGCATGATGTGGTAGAAAAAGCATAGATTTTTTTTGGAGCCAATAGTTATAACATTGAATCTTGGCTTTCATGTTTATTCATTTGTCATATTGAGCAAATTGGGCCAATACCTCAGCTTTGTTATCTGTAAAGTTGGAATAAAATTTACCTTGACTTCTGTTGAGAGAGCAAGAGAGAAGATACATCATGAAATTCATGCATGCAATAAAGAACTATTACAAAAAATTTGGAAATAGTAATAAGACAGAGAGTGTAGAGAGCAAGGAGCATCCTAATTTTGTTTGTACATGGTTTAGTTCCCAGTGTGGATCTGTGTGCGTGCGTGTGTGTGTGTGTGTGTGTGTGTGTGTGTGTATACTCACATGTATGAAAACATAGTTTTTGTCATAGACAGGTCATTGGATTTTCTCGTAATTTTTACATTCTTGGTAAAATGACTAATATCATTTTTAATTACTGCATAACTCCACAGAGTTTTATAGCCAAACCCCTATCATTGGACCTTTGAATTGTTTCCAGTTTCTCTCACTATTATAAATCCAACACCTGCTCTTAACTACTCTTTACAGGTTTCCAGCCCCTAGTATGCTGTTGTGTGAAAGAGGTGCAGGACAGTCTGTAATCCAAGCACCGACCCCATGTTCAGTTTATGAATTTTCTCAAGAAAGTCAAGGAGTAAATTCATTTCTAAACTCTTCTAAATATCCACACTCTGGTTAACTCAGAAGAGAAAAGTCTTCAAGGCGATAGACTGAAGAACCAGGGCAATGTTGCTAAGACGAATGGAAGCATCAGTAGGATGACCAGGGTAGAGGGCGATTGAAATAAACTGAATCTTTAGTCATTTTTAATCTATTTCTGCTGGGAGACAGGGTCTCACTAAGTTGCTAGGTTGCCTAGGTGTTGGGAGCTGTTGAAGGTGGAGATCACTAACATGGATGGGCCAGAGCGAGGCTGGCCTCAAGAACGCTGGGTGGCCAAGACAAGCCATGTGAATATGCTATTAGGTGGAGGGCTGTTATGTGACATTCAGCCTCCCGAGTGTATAAGCAAACATGCTGCAGCCATGAGGCCCTCCCCCTTCTCCTCTTCCTTCCTTCCCATAAAGAAAGAGGGCTCTGGGCAGGCCAGATAGCTCATCAGATTAAAGCACCTACTTAAGCAGACTCGGGGATCAGGGTTTGATTCCAGGCATGCCATGCTGACCCCACTCATGGGGCTCGCTGAGACAGTGACAAGACTGGGTGTGGGGGTGTGCACCTGTAATCCCAGCACTTGGGAGGCTGAAAACAGGAGGATCACTACAAGTCCACTCTGTGTAGTGAGACCCTGTACTAAATACATTAAAAAAAAAATCTTTAAAAATTACAAAAAAAAGGAAAGAAAGAAAGAAAAGAAAGAGGGCTTCATCTGGCCTAGTTTTCTGTATTCTGACTTTTTTCCTTGTTTCTCCATCCTCTCACCATCCTTACCTGGACACTTCAAGAGCCGCCCAAGCTGTATTATTTGGCACCTGAACATGGACCCAAGGAATGAGGAAACACAAAATATAGGAGGTAAGAGGAGATCTCTAGCTGTGTGCACACAAAAAGACAAAAATGGGCGCCAGAAAAGACAGAGATTCAAGTATTAGAACATCTGCAGTTGCTAGAAAATGATCATTCTATTTTATGTTCCATGGTGCTTGATAGTCAGATAAAATAGCAATGTTAAGCTCATTGCCCTCCTTACAAAATGTTATGCCATTAACCTTTCTCTTCTGGATGTTCAACAACTGAGACATGGAGATCAAAAACTAGAAAGATAGACAGGCGAAGAGGACAGACAATATGTTGGCCCCTTCCACCATCCTCACCCTGGGAGCTCTGAGAGCTGTGTGGGGCATGGCACCAAGGTTGGGCTCCAGCCTGCTATCCTTCTGCCTCAGCTCCTCAAAGTAATGGGATTAGAGGCAGGCATGTGTCACCAGAGGGCAAACTTTTAAGATAAATTAAATCTTAGGCCAGTAGAGCTGAGATTGGACAGGGAATACACTGCCAAAGCAATTCAGCCAACCCTTGTGAGCACTGACCCAGTGAAAATCCCACAGGAAGTTTCATACAAGAAGAGACAGGCAAATGCTGGACCCCTTACAAGGGTTCTTGGATAGGGCCACATTTCACAGGCAGAGGCTCTTTTGCCATCTCCTCTGCCCCTGAGGATGGCCCAGGGACCAAGTGCTCTGCAACTTTCTTATTCTACCCCTTCCCTGAGCTTTTATTATCTCTGTTCTACAGATAAGTCTCAGAGAAATTAAACAACATGCCCAGAAAGTAATACATAGCTAATAGGCAACAAGACTGGGCCTGTATCCAATTTGGAGCTGCTGGCTCTTCCCAACTTTATCCCAACAAATCCATGCTGGCAGCTTGAAGGTGGCCACAGGAAGTTAGTTCACACCATGGAAGCAAATGACACAATTCAGAGCTTTTGTTGTTAAGAGCCACCTATCCATGACTACCACATTTTGCCATACTACTCATGCCATGTCTAGATCAAATAAATACATGATTTTGTTAGGATTATTATTATCTTTTTTTGCTCCGAATGTTTTCAGAGCAGGTTTGGCTGGCTTGGGCTGTGGGGATCGAACCACAGCAACCTGAGCCTGACTGCTTTGTTGAAGCAGCCACTTAAAGA
>NDGN011553853.1:0-10633 GCA_002564285.1 Tympanoctomys barrerae | reverse complement strand
GCTCAAGTCAACAACTTCTGATATTGTCAGTCCTATGGATAACCCACTACTATTATGGACTATCACAGTATATTGAATCATTTTGCTGAATTTACACACCTACAATATTTACATGGCAATGGAATACCTATATCTGATAAAACTAAACAGAAAAAGGGGATACAAATGAAGGACCATTTTGCATCTGTATATACGAAATAGGATAGATATACAGCTACTTTCTCTTAATTAAATGAGAAGAAAGATTTGTACTAATAGTGTTTGGACAGGATATCATATCTGCATCTTGTACTATGAATAACTACTAAGAATATAACAATATGCAATGTGTTAATTATTGAAACTGTCCTGTTAATCAGCTTTAATTTTGTCTCATTGCTATTTGTTTCTCAATAAAATTAATTTAAAAATTTGGAAAATGATAAAGAAGTAAAATTCAAAACAGTAACAGCTTTGGGGGGATAAGTTTATTTTGGCTCACTGCTTCAGAAGTTTCAGTGCACGGTCCGCTGGCTCTGCTTCTTTAGGTCTGGGGCAAAGCAGAAGCCCCATGGGAAGAAAGTGTGGCAGAGCTGAGCTCGTGGCAGCCTGGTAGCACAGAAAGCAAGACGGGCAGCGAAGGGTCCAGGAACCCACCATGCCTCTGGACCCTACTGGATTCTACTCCCTCCTTCCATGCCCCAATCACTGTCTCCACTGCTTTCCCATGATGCAATCAATTTATGATTCCTCAGTGGATTAATCTGTAGGTGTAGGTAGAAACTTTAATGTCTGATTATATCCGAAACCATCCACACAAAGGTTCAGAAATATGCTGTACTGAATTTCTAAATGTTTCTCAGCCATTCAAGTTAACAGTCAAGACTAACCATTATACCTGCAGAGCATTCAGTGCTCTTGTATCTTATTATTTCATAAGAAATATCTTGAAATAAGTTTATAAGACTATCTTGGTATTTTAGTCAGATTTCACATAAACTCAATATTTTAAAATTATAAATTGTAAAAGCTTTGAATAAGTTGTAGTTATTTTTAACATATAATTAAGTTTTAAAAAATTGTTTTTTACACTACCAGCCAAGTTTTAAGAGTAGAATAATTGCCTTTCCCTCAAATTTGAAGAAACGGTTTTCTATCATTATGTTAGGGCTGTTTGACTTGGTACACTTTGACATATGCTCAGAACTGGATCTTATCTATAGATTTTGTCTTGACTTAACTGATAATATACTGTCACAGAGTGCATTTTCTCACATGCATGTACACACGTACTGTTTACTAATCATCTTTACTCATTCACATTAAATTGTAAAACTTCCAAAACCTGAAAAAGTTCTACAATACAGATAATAATATAGAATGGACACTTAGTACATTTCCTGTTTTTCCCCATGTAAAAACATATATGTTAAACTCCTATAATGGGTTGTTTTTGTATTTACAACCATGGTAATTAATATGTGTCACCCAGACTGGAGCATGATCATACAATCCTTAGATATTAGATTAAATATTATTTGGGCGTTAATCTGTGATGTTTTTTCCATGTGTAATAAGATATGAAGGGATAGCATGAAAATCAAGCCATCCTCCACTGTGTGAGTGATCATTATCTAATTTACTAAGGATCTAACTAAAACTGTGAAGGTGCAGGATGGGAAGATTCACTCTGTTTCATTGAGGTGATCATTTGTGTGTATCTTGGGGCTAGAAATACATCACTGCGATGCTCTTTTCCAGGGCTTTGGACTTAGACAGTAACCATGACACTGACTTTCTTGGCTCTTGAGTCTTCAATTAGGAAGTGATTGATCACAGAGTTTCTAGCTTCCATAATCATATGAATCAATTCCACATAATAAATATCTTTATTCTCTACTTATCTATATCTCATGTCTTATTTGTTGGCTCTGTTACTCTGGAAAGCCCTAACCAATATAATATATATGCCTCTAAAGAAAACATGATTGTCTTTCAACTTACTAAACTCTAAGAATTACACACTTTTAATTGACTACTTTCCCTTCAAAATGAAAAGTCTAGTCTCAGAATAGTTGCGGATGATCATCTCAGTCAAACAGAGTGAATCCTCCTCCCTTGCACTTTCATAATTTTAGCGAGACCCTCAGTAGACTGGATAATGGTTCCTCCCCTTCATTAGCCCAATAAGCTCAGCATACTGACAATTAATCCATGAGAATTACTGTTATCATTTTTTTCATTAATATTAGTATTATATATAGTAATTTAAATAGTATATACAACAATATTCCTTTCTTGCAAAATATTCTTTCCCTAATGTTAATGTGTCTCATTTTTCTTTTACTTAATTTACATTTCTGACATCATTAATTTATTTCTAGATATTATCCCAAATACATAAATCTCTTCTTCACACATTTGAACAAATTCAAAATTCTAAAAAATAATCTTGAAAAAATTCTTTCTCATATTGTTCTAATATGCCTTAAATAGAAACTGGTTGATTCAGACTTCTTGTAAAGCTGTCATCTTGGGACTTTTCCCCTCTTCCTAAGAATTTTATTTGCCTCCTCGCTGTGCTGCATTCCAAGACATCTTATTTCTTGGTTTTTCTCTTTAACTTTAGCAGATCATCTCCTCCTGCAAAGGTGCATTAACATGAGTTGTTTTTATTTCTTACTGTTTTAAATTATCTTAACCATAAACTCACATTCAATATTTGGATTAAAATGTTAAGGTAGATTATTTCTGGCAGATAATTTGGCAGTTTTTCCTAATTTGTTCTGGCTTCTTAATGTTGATTAAGAAATTTGGTGTCTTCTTGATATCCCATCCTTTCCAGACAAATTTCTGGAATCTTCAAGAGGCTTCTGTTTATCTCAGAAATCTCTAAATATTTGGTCTCTGTATTCATTCATGTTCTAAAATGCTGGGGAGATGACTTTTAACTAAAAAACTCAAAACAAAAACATTATTTCCATGACATATTACTATAATTCTTTTTGTTTTCCTCTGTGACTCTTACTACTGTACTGAGTCTGAAGAAACTAAATTTATCTAATTTTATTATTTTTTTATCCTATGTTATATCACTTTTGTTATTATTTCTAGATTTGTTCGATCTTGGCTCCCAATTCTTCTACTTATGTGTCATCTACTTATTTATCTATCAATGTACTTGTAATTTCCAGGGATTCTTGTATAGTTTTTGGAATGTTTCAAAGCATATATTTCTTAGAGTGTGTTTATTAATCTTTCTTAGAATATTAATCTTGTTTTTGGCATTTTCTTCCAAAAATTCACCAACATACTTCTGTATTAATGACTTATTACTCATGTCTCTATTTTCCTTTCTGAAAATTTTATTGTTATTGACTGATGATATCTTTCCCTATTTGTTTTTGTGGGCTTGTAGTTTTATAAAAAGAAAACAAAGTCATTTCACTTCTAGTTACTATAAGTTTGTAAAATATTTCAGGCAAATTTTGCATCTACTTCTTCATGATTAACCAACTCATCTGAAAACTCATAAGCTACTCTTATAAGTCAGAAGTAAAATTCAGATTTATTTCCAGGACAAGTAAGCTTAAAACTTATATATACTTTATCTTTTCCATTTTCTGCAACTCCATGGCCATTACATTTGTCAATTGTGTGCATGATCTCATTTATTTGTTCTTTGGTCCTTTAATTTGTATTCTCATACCTTCCAAATACTTGGGTATTTTTTTCTGTAGTGTTCTTTTGGAAGCATATTTTCACTTGTGAATACCTCATTACTTATCCATTGTATGCCAGTGCTAAGAGAATATTAATATGATTAACAAATATGAGCCTCATATGTAATTTTAATGTTTTAGGATTCATACTAAAAGAAATTAACTTTAAAAATAAAATATATTGCTATAATATAAACAAAATTTTATTTTTATGTATCATCAATGTAAAATAATTAAGAATATTTTTCTTTATTAAATCTATGAAATCTGTGTTTATTTTCTATTCTAAATCCGGAACAGCAACTTTTCAAGTTCCCAGTAGACACGAGATGTGTAGCTCTAGGCATTGGTATCATCAAATTTAATAAGTCATGATATATGCTTCCAAATATGTAGAAGACAAAAGTTAGAAAAAAGAAAAGCAGTACAATATAATCATTTCAAAGATCAGATTTTGTTTAAGAATAAAAGACATCTATATTTATGTAAAATTGTCATGGTAGAAAAATCATTGTTGGGAAAGTGATGCTAACTTGAAAAACCAAAATCTATTTCTTTTTATTGATATAAAGCATGCCTATACAACATAATGCTAGAAAAGTAACCAGTGACAGATGTTATCACCATTTCATGCCAACCTAGTAGTTTGAAATTTAATTTAAAACTATGGGGAACTAAGAAGTATTTTTACATTGAGAAAGCTGTGTTATTGCACAGAAGAAACTAGATAGGACCACTACCAGATTTCAAACAAGGAGATGATAAGGGAATTTGGGGCAGCTGAGCACAAGACAGCACGAGACACAATTATAGGAATAAGGAGTTGAACCTGACTAGGAGAATTTTGAGCAGAGTAGAGTCCATGTAGTGACTATTTGGATGGAGTCAGAAGAAGAGAAGGTAGAAAAAATGATCAGGGACATTATTATGACTCTTCATTTCTGATCTGAGGAAAAAGATTAAGGCTTCAGTCACCAATACATGAATCACAAGAGCAAGAGCAAAGGATTAGCAATAATGTGCTATATTTTAAGTATAATTTCCTGTTGGAAAATTCAGCATAAATCCCCTTAAGCAACTATACATGGGTTCTGCACTCAGCAGAATATAAATACACATATATGAGAAGTCAGTGTACATATAGAAGAATTTTCTGTTATCTAAAATAGGTACACTCTCAGATCTGAGTTAGATGTGTTAAAAAGAATCAAAGTGGAAGGAGATCAAAAGATGCTATGGGGACCAGCCAGGTAGCTCAGAAGATTAAGGCACTTGCTTAGGCAGACATAGGGCCCAGGGTTCAATCCCCAGCCTGCTGTGCTGGCCCTGTCCCCAGGGGATTGAGACTGGACATGGTGGTACACACCTGTAATCCCAGCTCCTGGGAGTCTGAAAGCAGGAGGATCACTACAAGTTTGAAAGTTTGATCTGTGTAATCAGACCCTGTAGACCCTATACTAAAAATAAAAAAATAAAAATAAATGTTAAAAAGAAGCTGTGAAAGAGTCTTCTTTAATGAAAACACTATATATATATATATATATATATATATATATATATATATATATTAGAAACAAAACACTTTACCAACGATTTGCATTTATATTTTACTTGGCAAGACTTTACATTTTCCATGCTGACAATCCTGTAGATAAGCTTCTTAAATAAACTGAAGAGATAGCCAAAGCACTATAATTAAGTTTTCCCAAAAGAGAATTTGAAAGTCGTTTATACAGCTCACCAATATGTGTTCCTAACAAGACCATATAGCTAAGCTAAAGTGAACGATATTTACACTTGTCACCCCATGTTAAATTTGTGTCCCCATCAAATTCTCTGTAGTGCATATTTCAGCAATGTTTTGTAAACTTACAAAGCTCAGCACACTCATAGTCTGCCTGTAAGGAAAGCAATAACAGATTTCAAAGCATAAGGAATAACGAACCATCCTAAATTATGAAAGAAGATTTAAACATCACTTTTGTTACTTTATCCATATTTTACTTATGAAGTTAAAGTAATAATGATAACAGCAAACATCAATTAAACACATACTATGTCGCAGGCATGTAGTGCCCAGTAAGTGCTTCACATGGTTTTGGTTGTTTAATTCTCCTAACAAGGCAATAACTTAGAGATTATTGCTTTGTGGGTTTTTTTTTTTTTTTTTTTTGCCAGGCAGGCACTTATCCCACTGAACTATCTCACCTACCCCTAGAGGTATCTGTGTACTTACATGTGGCCCCTATGTCATTGGCACTGGGATCCACTTCCCCTGCTCTGCTCCATCTGACAAGACAGCTGGATTTCCCACGCTTCCGTTCACCTAACTTCTTGCTTGGTTCAATGAAGGAAGCAGTGGCATGGCGCGAGAGTGGAGGATAGGAGGAAAAATAAAGCCAAGACAATTTTACTTCTCTTAGTCTCATGCCACAACAATCCCCTTCCAAACTGCACCTCTTGCTGGGCTCAGCTCCTGTGCCAGCCAGAAAATATCTCCATAGAACAAACCTCATGAGGTGACCCAGGATAAGAGGTTTGGAAAGGACATCTCCTCCTATTGTCCTTCTAGCCTTGGGCTCTTCAGTTGCTTTGTCTCTTGCTCATCATCTCTAATTTGACTTTTTAAGTCTCTCCTTACCTGTTTAATTAAAGTTTAGTGTTACATTTACTTAGAATAGATCTACATTCAAAGTTGGGTACTAACGGACACTTATGTACACTTTACTAATATGTGTGCGAATGAAATTATATATTTTAAGAAAAGTGTGAATGATATCCAGGGCATTTGAAAGTCTTAAACTAATTAAGCACCTCCCTTAGGCAGAAAGTAATTCAGTTAGCTTGTGATATCAAATAAACAAGTTCAGGATTATATTTTCTTAGTAGTATCAAACCAACCTATTTTAAAGTGTGCTAAAGTAGGCTCTATGATATAATAGAATAGAATATAGTTTGCAGAATTCTAAAGTGATCATTGAAGTTGACCCTTGTGGTTGCTTCCATTGTGCCTCACATTATTACAAGTACTTTTATGTATAAACTCTTTTAACCATCATGACTTTATAAGTACTATTATCATCCCCTTTCATGGAGTTTTACTTTTTACACTAAAAATGAATGTGATATTTTAATAGTTCTTTCAAGCTTGAAGATTCTTATCTTGTCTGTTTTTATCCTCTCATTGAGCCCAAATCATATGCTATATTAGTTTTCCATTCTTGCTGTAAATTGCCACACATTTCATGGCTTGAAATGCCACACATTTATAATCTACTAGTTCTGTAGGGCAGGAATCTAGGCTTGGACTCAGTGGCCTGAAGTCATGTTTTGGCAAGACTGCATTACTCCTGGAGTGGAAAACCCAACATCCAGAGGTTTCCACAATTCTTGACCCATGGCATCTTCCTTTGTCTTTAAAGCCTGCTACAGTGGCTTTCAGTGTGGCCACAAAAATGGAAGAGAAAAAAAAATTGGGATGGAAAACTTCAGGTGACAAGGCAACATGGCAGTGGCTTCTGTGTTGCCTAAGAAGCCCCTCACCAACTCCCTCATTGACGCACCAGGTGAATTTGATCACCTGCCTTCTGAGATTTTTTTTTTCCAGTGCCTGCGGTCAGGTGCTGGTTCTTCCCAATTCGTTGTTCCCAAGAGAAAATACTCTACTTTGTGTTCAGAGAACAACCTGCCTTTGTTCTTCTTAATATATTCTAGTTGGCTAATGCAGTGATTTTGGGAGAGTGTTCATTTGGAACATGATAGAATAAATATGTATTTGAGGAATCTATGCTCACATATCTCTTATACATATTTAATATATGTCAGTACATTCGCCACAATTAACAAGATTAGGAATAAATTGACAGAAGAATATCTCAAAAGGGAAGAAATAGGAAAGAAAGGAAGGAGACAGAACATGCTGGATTTTAAACTTACACACTCAATAGGCAAGACCAAGATCAGCTGGACAATTCTCAGAAAGAACATTCAAGCAAAATTATAAGCATTAAGTTAGCTGAGAAATGACAATGTGCAAAGGACAATAGAAAGAGCAGTTTATTTATTTTAATTTTATTGAGAAACAAATAGCAATGAGACAGTTTCAAAACCGATTAATAAGTTAATTTTATTAAATTATTAACACAGTTAATAATTAATACATTGCGTATTGTTGTCTTCATAATGGCTACTCATAGTACAAGGTGCAGACATGATATCCTGTCAAAACACTATTAGTACAAATATTTCTTCTCATTGAATTAAGAGAAAGTAGCTGTATGTCTATCCTAACTGTTTTGTATATACAGATACAAAGTGGTCCTTCATTTGTATTCCCTATTTTGTTTAGTTTTGTCAGAGATGGGTATTCTATTGCCACTTAAATATTATAGGTCAGAAAGAGCAGTTTAAAAGCAGCCCTCTGCTTTGTTCTAGGAGCTGCACTTCACCCGATATTACCTGGTGGGATGTGGGCCAACAGAAGTCAGAATATGCCTATTGCTTTCCATCTCAGGCTGTTAAAGCATTAAGATTCCAGAGTCTTATTTTCTGAAGCCATCATATTACACCGGAGGAAGGCAGAAAAGCACATGTTTTTGCCTAATTCCACATAGCCAGTTCATGACAGAGGCAGGCAATAGAGTCCACGGTCCTTAATCTTACTTAGTGTTCCTTTGATACTTACTATCCTGAAGTAGCAAGTTTAATATATTTATATATAAAACCTGCCAATATGTCAAGTGACTTTTTCAATAATTGAGTTCCTGGAAATGTCACACTAGAGGCCCATTCACGTACCTGTGGAAAGAAAGTGGTGAAAAGACAAAATCTCTTGGGATAGAATGAATTCTAAGTAGAATAAGGCTTTGCCATGAAGTGCAAAAACTACACTTGCTTCAACTGGAGATTACCCTTTCTTACTGTGACAGTTATTGATCTCATTTTGTTTTATGGGTTTGTCTATCCCCTTCTATTTTCAAAACTAAGGGAAGAAGAGACATTAGTTTCCATTTTGAAAAAGAAGCAAAAGGGGGAATTTGTTCTCTACAGATCTCACAGACAGTCCTTTTGCTTCATGGAAAATGCATTATTTAACTTTTACCACCACATCTCTGGCACTGTATTCTGTGCTAGGCCCCCTGAACCTTGGTGGCTGCTTAGTTGCCCTAAGAATAGAATTTCCTTCATTTCAATCCAACTGTACTTGGCTCCTTTTCCTGGCATTGATTCCTGGAAAACAGTGAAATTGGACCTTCTTCAAGGCATCTGATGTGGAGAACAGAGCCTGACACATTTGGGTTAGCGTGCATCCAAGCTCTGAGACCCCAAAAGGGTAAAGGACACCTCTGTACCAGTGCTAAAGGAGACCTGGCAACTGGTGTCTGGTGCAATAATCGGGAGGTGAAGGAAATTTCTGTTTCCTACATACAATTAGACCCAAACACCTTTAAAGCATTGCCTTTGTGAAACTAGGTGTTGGTTGGTCTGGAATAATAAACGCCATCCAGCAAAGTTAATGCATTTGTTTGTTTAGAGTAGAAATTCCAAGTGTACCTTTACAAGTTTTACTTCTGGAAGACAGACATATTAGTCAATTTATTCTAAGCATTTAATTGATGTCACATATACAAATAATAACAATAGTCCCTATCTAGTAGAAAATAAGCCTCCTGAGGATAGTAGATGGACTGGAATAGGAAGCTATGCTCCTTGGTGTTATGCTTAAACTTCTAAGACAATATCAGAATGCTTCATCTCTGGATTTCTTAATAGGCAAATAATAGTTATCATTTTGCTTTAATCCATTGACATTACTTGATTTTGTATGCAGCTTGAAATATTCTTCCTTTGACAGGTGATAGGAAATAAGTAATGCATCAATTTTCTTGAATTTTATAATTGTAGTTATTTTCAATTGCATTAACATTATTACTCTTTGTATTAATAATTTCCATGAGAGTAATAATTTTAACATCTAATTTTTCAAAACAAATTTATTGTATTTATTAGAATAATAGCATTTATATCATGACATAACCATTAGAAGTAAAATATTTTGGTAAAAAGGCCTTAACAAGAAGAAGTCATAATTTTAAAAGAAAACTAGAAAATGGTAGTGCCTACTCACTCCTTTCCTTCTTTGATGTGCTGCTTTCCTTCCTGTGAGAAAGATTTCTTCTTCTAAGTTCATAGACATTTCTTTTCTCACATATAGGATTTTTAAAGTCCTGTTTCTATTTGACATGCATTAATAAATTATTTTAAAATGAGAAGACAAATAAATAAATAATAATCTTCAAAACTATCTAGGAATGATTTAATATATACATACTCTATAATGAAAATTAATTGAATAAATTTAAGATGCTATATTTTTCATTGTCTTTTTTGTTTTGTATTTTTAAAGAGGATTTAAAAATGAAAATAAAATAAACTAAAAATAAAAATAAAATAGTAAAGAAATAGAAATGATACAGAAGTTCACTAAATAAAATGATAGGAATTAAACAATGGTTGTCATATTATAGTTTGTTGTCTTCAAATTAGTTGTTAATTTTACCTTAAACATTAGAGAGAATTATGGGATTTTTTTTTTTTCATTTTGCCTTATTTTTGCAAGTAAGGAAAACCCAGCAATTCCCTTACTTCATTGAATACTCTTAAATCCTTAAAGTCATAAATTTTCTCTAAATCGCTAAGTCAAACTATAATCTTAATCCAGATATTAGCATGTGCATGGTATTAATGGGTTTTGTGCTAAAATAGCAGTATAGGGCTCTTGAGATAGTTCAGCGGACTAAGCATTTGCTTAGGTAAGCACAGGGGCCAAGGTTCCATCTCTGGCACTGCATGCCACGCTGGCCCCGCCCCTGGACACACTGAGCCAGTGATGGAGTCAGGATGTGGTGGCACATGCCTGTAATCCTAGCACT